>RXON01001086.1:0-37991 GCA_009667805.1 Leptobrachium leishanense | reverse complement strand
GCGTACAGGATGTATAGTCCTATTGATCTGAGCGACGGGAAATCAGAGGTTAATTTAACTCTTCGTTTGTGGTCAGTCACAGAGGGAATATACGGAACAAAATACAGAGAATAGATGGGTTTTTGGGAAAAGGTATTAGCGAGTTAGTTGAGATTGCTAATAAGGTGTATCATAACCGGGATCTAGAGGAGATAAAGAAACAGAAGGGATTACCGGGGTGGTTGGATACAGGGGAATGGTGAGGGAGACGAGGTGCCCAGACAGAGGGAGGGCAAGGGGTAGGACTCGGAGGAGAGGTAGAAGAACCCCTAGGAAACCCTAGGACCCAATCAGTGCGCGTGGTGCCGGGGTGAAGGTCACTGGAAAAAACGACTTACTGCATTTTGGCTAAATTGGGGGACAGGGTGAAGTTGGGGGGACGGGAGGTCAAGCCCCTAATGGCCAGGTAGCAGACGGAAGGTTATGAGAGAAGTGAAGGGAACGGAGCGGGGTTTGTGGGACTGGCTGGGGGGACGTCATTTGAAGGACAGGATGCATATTGACAAGGACCTGGGCCCATCCCGCTCGGTAGCCACGAGCCCACGGTCACAATGAGAGTGGGAAATAAAGAAGAGGTTTTTATGGTTGATACCGGGTGCCGAATATTCTGTTGTAACAAAGCAAATTGCACCCCAATGGGAAATGAGGTTGATATTATGGAGCAATGGGAGTGTCTGCTAAATATCCTTTTCTTGCTTCTAGAAAATGTAGTGTGGGTGGGCATAATGTTGAACATGAATTTTTGTATATGCCCGAATGTCCCATCCAGCTCCTGGGGCGGATATCCTGTGCAAATTGCAAGCCCAAATTACGTTTTTTCCCGGGGTCACGCTCAATTAGACCTGCCCGAGAGTGGCAGCTCTATTCGGCAGCATAATCCAGCCAGTCCGCACAATCCACAATCTGTGAAAATTGCAGTAGTTATGCCAAGGGAGGAAGAATGGCGTACAGCACCTACTCTGCCTGCCGCGCCGGACCCGCATGCACTACTCCTCGAAATTCCTGGGGTATGGGCGGAGGAAAACCCGCCAGGACTTGCCATAAACATACCCCCGGTATATGTGGAATTAAAGCCCGGCGCAACGCCTGTGGCCCTAAGACAATATCATATCCCACAGAAAGCCAAGCAGAATATACAAATACATTTACAGAGACTTAAAGATAACGGTATATTAAAATTCTGTGTGTCACTATGGAACACACCCCTATTGCCAGTACTGAAAGAGGGCACACAAGAGTACCGCCCTGTCCAAGATTTACGAGCTGTCAACGAGGCCACCGTAACACTACACCCTGTGGTTCCAAATCCATACAATTTGTTGGCGTTAATTCCCGGAGATACACAATATTACACAGTGCTTGATTTAAAAGACGCTTTCTTTTGCATCCGCCTGGCTCCAGCAAGCCAGCCCCTTTTTGCATTTCAGGGGAAGAGTCTACCACGGGGGCGCGTCATCAAATGACGTGGACGCGCCTCCCTCAAGGTTTCAAAAATTCGCCCACAATTTTCGGGTGCGCGCTCAGCCAAGATCTCCTCGCCTTCAACGCTCAGCCAGACAAAGTAGTAGTGTTACTCCAATATGTTGATGATTTATTACTGGCCCTCTCCCACAGAAAAAGGACTGTTTATCCGCCACAAAAGCTTTGCTACATCTGCTAAGCCAAGCAGGTTACAGAGTGTCTAAAAAGAAAGCACAAATATGTAAACAGAGTGTAAATACCTGGGCTTCCAGTTAACAGGTACCAAAGTGCACTGGGGGCAGAAAGGAAAAGAAGCAGTGTGCCGCATACCCCAACCAAAGACCAGGAGACAAGTCCGTGAGTTCCTGGGAGCTGCAGGCTTCTGCCGCCTGTGGATCCCCAACTTCGCAGAAATTGCCAAAGCCGCTTCATCAGCGCAACCAAGGGGGGAGAATTAGACCCCTTTCATTGGGAAGAAGAGCAAACAGCAGCGTTTCTGAAATTAAAGACTCTGCTGATGGAAGCTCCTGCACTGGGTCTGCCAGATCATAGCAAGCCTTTCCAGCTGTTCGTACATGAACATAACCAAACAGCAACAGGAGTATTGGTCCAGACCTTTGGCTCGTGGCTGAGGCCTGTGGCCTACCTCTCCAAGCAACTCGACCCTGTGGCCTGCGGCCTACCCCCATGCCTGAAAGCAGTGGCTGCCACCGCAATGCTGATAGCAGAAGCAGACAAGCTGACCCTTGGACAAGTTCTTCATGTCAAGGTGCCCCATGCTGTCAAGGCTCTGCTGGATGTCAAAGGAGGTTACTGGTTCAGCAACAGCCGGATGACGAAGTACCAAGCCATGATGTGTGAAAATCCACGGGTTCATTTGGACCTCATCGCTACCTTAAACCCTGCTACTTACTGCCTGACTGTGAAGAGGATCCAGATCATGAATGCCTCCAAGTCATGGAAGAAGTGTTCAGTAGCAGGCCAGATTTGAAAGACGTACCCCTAGACAAAACGATCTACAGCTATTCACTGATGGTAGCAGTTACATGGATGATGGGAAGAAAGTCTCCGGCTATGCAGTAGTCTCAACAGAAGAAATTATTGAAGCAAAGCCACTGCCAGGCCATACATCTGCACAACTAGCTGAAATAACAGCTTTAACCAGAGCCCTTGAAATTTCTGAAGGCAAAAGAGTAAATATCTACACAGATTCCAAGTACGCCTTCATGACAGTCCATGCACATGGTGCACTCTACAAAGAAAGAGGCCTACTCACGTCTTCAGGACAACAGATTAAATATGCTGCAGAAATCACGGCCCTCCTGGAAGCAGTGTGGAAACCAAGTGCTGTCAGCATCATGCACTGTCGAGGCCACCAAAAAGGCCGTGATGAAATTCCAAAAGGTAACAGACGCGCGGACCAGGCCGCAAAAGCAGCTGCAAAACCGCCACCACCAACAGAAGCTCAAGCTAAAGTATTGATCTGCAAGCAAGAGCCTCAACCTTCTATGCCAAATTACGAGTTCTACATGAATTTGAAAAAGTTTGAACCCCACGGCGAGTTCATTGAAATAATATTACACAAATGGCAAGATGATTACGAATTTTTAGAACTCAATCATGATTATATCCAATGGCTTTTTCCAACAAGGACACAAGGCCGGAATTTCTACTCTACTCCCCTAAACCCGCAAGAAACACGTCTAATGATCAACACCTCAGAAGTTCAGCAAAGACTGCGCAGAGTCTACAAGATGATGCTGAAATTCTTCGGCGTAAAAATAGTGGGGGAGGAGGAAGACAAAGAAACAACTGAAGTTGAACGAGCAGAAAATTTCGCGTCACGATTTGAAAATTTGATAAATAATCCTCACAATAATCTACGAATCACACGGATACTGCACAGTCTGGGAGAATTGGGAGCAGAAGAATATCAAGTCCCACTGGTGAGGTTCTTCCTCAAGGAGATCCTTATCAAGAACAGACTGCCAAGAATGAAGAAAAGTGCAATGGACTTTTTTATACCAGCAGTAAGAGATTCACAAGACAGACAAGATTTATTGTTTTTCGCATGGCGATACTATTTCCAAAAGAAGAATTCATCTGGGGAAATCATGGAGAATTGGCACGATACAAACCAAAACCAGTGGTAGCTGCACTTCTACCGGCGCCACTGAGCGAATGGACACCTGTGTACTCAGAGAAAGAAAAGAAGTGGCTGACAGAAGAACCCGGAGGATATGGAGAAGATGGATGGTTCCAGATGGAAAATGGACGAGTGGTCCTACCAGCAACACTGGCTCCTGAAATCATAAGAGCACTTCACGCAAGTACCCATGGAGGGAGAGAAATGATGGAGCAACAGTTGGAGCCACATTTCTACGTACCAGGATTGTCAGCAATCTGCAAAGCAACAGCTCAGCAGTGTGTAACATGTGCCAAAAACAACCCGAGAACAGGCCCATCTCAACCCCAGGGAAACAGCCAATCGGGCTATCTCCAATGGCATTATTACAAATAGACTTTACAGTGCTGCCACCCTGCAAAGGATACAAATATTTACTAGTGATAGTGTGTATATTGACAGGATGGGTGGAAGCTTTCCCAACAAGAACTGAAAAGACGACAGAAGTGGTAAAGAGCCTGATGAAAGAAATAATACCACGTTACGGACTTCCACTCGAGATAGGGTCGGACAATGGCCCTGCATTTATCCAGAACTGTTTGCAACAATTTGCCCGGCTACTGGGTATCACCTGGAAGCTATATACTGCCTACAGGCCCCAAAGTTCAGGAAAAGTTGAAAGAATGAACCGTACCCTAAAGACTTTGATGTCCAAACTGTGCCAAGAGACGTCACTAGGCTGGTTGGACTTGCTGCCGATAGTGCTCTTGCACATTAGGTGCAGACCAACCCCCCAATTGAAACTAAGTCCGTACGAACTTATGTTTGGACGGCCAACCCCTCTGATTAATGGACTAAGGGGGGACCTTCGGGCATTGGGAGAAATTAAACTAAATGATCAGGTAGTAATGCTGGGTAAATCAATGCAGAAATTAAATATTTGGGTGGGGGATAATATACCGCATTTTCTATATCTTTCACTGTATAAGTATTGTCCGGGTGACTCAGTATGGGTAAAAGAGTGGAAAAATGATCCACTGGGTCCAAAATGGAGAGGTCCTTATCTTGTCCTGTTATCAACCCCTACAGCAGTAAAGGTTGCCGAGGTGGTCCCGTGGATACATCACTCCAGAGTAAAAGCAGCTGCCAGTCCTGAGCGAATATGGAAGGTCGTCGCCAACGAGACCAATCCGCTGAGGCTGAAGCTGACAAAGACCACAGTCACGAGCACCTAAATGATCCTAACCCTGATGATTCAGAGGATCAACAAGTGGGTGTTTTGATGGGCACAGACCCTGACCACCCGCCAGCGGAGATGGGTGTCTTGATGGGCACAGACCTTGACCACCTGCCAACGGGGGATAACCACAGGGTGCTTTTTAGGGGCCCGGCCCCCACCCTTGATTATCCAGAAATGTTTTTTATTTTTGAAATTCCGGTGGGGAGGGATTGGGTTTATGTGACTGTAAAAAGAATTGCCCAGGAATTCTGACCACCTCGGGCGATTTGTGGTGCTGATTTTATATCTTGCTAATTTGATTTATGGACTCTCGAGAGGAGCATGCCCCAATTGTACAAGCACCGCTGGGAAAGTGGATATTTCCCATATCTGGAATGGTACGCACCCGGTGATGGAGAACCGTACCATGTGGAGACAAAAACGAGAGGCGCTATCTGGAACCAACCCAAGAGGACATTTACTTGTGCAATTCAAATATGACTATGCTAAAAAGTCTGGGCAAACTGCATGCTGGGTGTGGTAGTAGACTGCACCCAGAGACAATTCATATACCATTTGCCTCTGTTCCAATGAATTTGAGTATGTTTGTATCAGGGAATATCACAATATATGCTGTCGATGCACAAAGGGAAAAGACCGAATCAGTCAGTCCCGGGTACCCCATAATAGGACCAGTGTATCCACCAGAATGGTGTTTTCAACTAGGACCAGATAAAGAAACAAATAACGAGGGTGGGTTATGTAACTCAAGTCAGTTCAACTGGACATTATACATTTACATATTCAAAGCAGGACAAAAAGGCGATTTATTTATACATACGATGCAGGCAACTCACTAGAGACCAGAAGCGGTGATTGGGAATGTGACCAATGGGAGGCAGGGTGCAGTGGATATGATGAGACGGCTGAGACACCTTGCGATAGAGATATCAAAGGGACACTACATTCAACCCATTTATAGTGACAGGAGGGTACCAGGTGTGCTGTGAAAGGGTGTGTTACACATGGGTACCACCAACAATAACGGGAATGTGTTATTTGGCTAAGCTGGTCCCAATCCAGAAACTAAGGGGAGAAGACACAAACACAGACACAGAACTACACCCTAGGTACCCACTGGTGTTTGAAAGACCGAAGAGAGAATTGTTTACGAAGATGGATCGAATATGGACATGGTTGCCAGCATGGACTGGATGGGGAGGAGAGATGATGAGGAGATTGAATAGCTATGTCAATCTGATGGATGAGATTCTGAATAGAACCAGTATGGATATCCAGCTGCTGAATCTGGAAATGCGTGAGTTACGAAAGGTGCAAATGATATATGAAATGGCGCTTGAGCAGATCAGTGCGGCCTTGAATGGATTGTGTGAAATGACAATGCACTATGAATGTTGCACCTTCATCAGAAACACTACACAAGAAGTCCCAGACTATTACCAGGTAATTCAAGATCATCAGGAGAAGGTAGCACAGTTGCAGGGCACAGCCAGGAGGATTGCTGCCGAAGGCTGGAATCCGCTCCGGGGGTTTGGAGCAATGGGAGAATGGTTTGGTTCCATCTTGAGATTCATCTCAAAGATTGGATCCATGATACTCATGATAGTGGTGATTTTGATCATAGGGATACTGATATACCGCATAGGGCTATGCATATGGCCACTATGCAAGTCAGCACTGACACCCACACAACACAGAAGATACCATGATAATTCCACAGGGATGTTCCCAGTGAATGGGAAGCCCCCCCCAGTATGCAGAGTTTCGGAATAGTGAAGTGTAATGGCTACAAGTGCCAGGAAAAAGATACTGACACTTGAGCCAAGGGGGGAATGAAGGAGAACCAGGCTGGAAGATGGTTGCCACTATAAGCCAGGCAGCCATCTTGTTCAGAATATTGGTTCACCAGTAAATAGAATAGATTTTATTAGAAGAGAAGAGCTGAGCTCACATAGAATTTAAGGAATGCGTGGTAGATTAGAAAAAGCTAACAAGAAATCCAGGCAGGATCCGGCCAGCTCTTGGCAAGAGAGACAGAAAGATTTATGAATGAAGCAAGGTCAGAGCGATGTGCCAAGGAATAAAGAAAACATAGAAGACCAGGCCCCAGGCCACCTGAATAAACATAGCCGATAGGGAGGGAGGCACTGCCCGGAGAAAGACAGCACAAACAAATCACAGACTGTCAAACTAACGAGAAGTGTATCAATTTATAGTTATATGTGGAATGTTCTTTGTGTTCGAATTAATGATGGGAGGTATTAACCCACGTGGGGTGGAATAGGGTGTCATAGGGAGGTGGGCTAATGGGGATGTATCTAATTATGTATTTGGGGTATAAAACCTCATGTCTCTGTGTAATCAGGGCTCACTCTTAGAGATTCAATCCTGTGTGAGCACTTGTGTGACGACACAATAAAATCTTGCCTTTCCTGAAGAGACTCGTGTTTGGACAATCCTTGCTTGTGTCTGGTCCGGCGCCGTTAATGAAGTGAACCTGTCTGACTCCGGCTACAATAGGACCGCAAGGTTCACCCCTGCACTCTTCCACAATACCACAGAGGGGTTACTGTATGATAGTACTTGCTGGCCTGGCACCAAAAGCACAATATTTGGGTGCACTGCCACTGACGCCTGTATCAGATTCATATCCTCAGAGGGGATACAGTGTGACGGCACTGTTGGGGACGCTAAAAGCCCAATTTTGAAGCACCTATTGTTACTTTCATCCAAAGCCTGCATAAGTTTCACAATAATTTAGCCAAAAAAATCAGTAATCTTTTTCTGCATGTCTGAAAATGTCTCCTCTTTTCATACAGACTGCCGCCCCAAGCAGTTGTTTATGGATAGGTTAAAGGAAAAGCATTTACCGTCATTTGAAACATAATTTTTTTGTTTTTAAGTGTTTCTATACATCCTAGAAACCCGCCACTTCACGGGCAAGTTATGGGGACCTCCTAGGCACGATATTTGAAGGAATTTTTGGTTTTTATTTTTAACCCTTATTTCATGGAAAACTCACTGTCCCTTTAAAAACGTATTTTTTTAAACTTTTTGTCCTTGTTTCCTGTCCCCCAGGGCACTACCCGGACCCCCATATACCTTTTATGGCAAATAAAACTATTTGCGCTTAGTGTCCTTCTGGAAAGGAGTCAAGCGGTGCATTGCACCATTAACTGCACCTTGGGCTGAAGATGAGTAAGTTGGAACTGCTCGTTATTCTGCTGGCCGCTAATTAACACTTACCAGGCTGCCATGGGGGGGGGGTGACAGCTTATGTTATGTTCAGGGGCCTAGTGACTCCAGGAGGCCCTAACCAAACCCTGTGCAGCTTGTCTCAGCGCCAGATATGTGAGATTCTATCCAAGATACCAACAAAACAAATGTCCTGGTGAGCCGCAACATCTGGGGCTGGAATGTTTTATGTTTAATTTGGCTATTTAAATGGGCTGCCGGGGGGGAAGGGAGGCCCCGACCAGTGGTTCAGTAAGGGGCCCCATGAATTCTAATAGCAGCCCTGACCCTTACAATATAAAGTATAAAAGCATAGGAAGCGTTAATCTCCGGCCCCCGCAGGATGGAAGATCAGGGGTCTGAGCATCAGACACAGGGATCACATTACCTTCCAAAACTCAGATTCTAGGAAATATCTGTCCACAGGCTGCTGTATAAAACATGGCTGAGCACGGCCAGATCCAAAAAATAATGCCCTGAATCCTCCTGGGAGGCTCGTGGCTCTACCAGACTGTGACGTCCTGGATAAGGGATACGGGGCCTGTATAAAGTGCGCTCTGATACCGTGGCAGTGCTGAGAGCAGCAACGTGTGACCACAAGGTGGCAGTAATAACTAGACATGTGCATTCGTTTTAGTACTAAAACTATTTAGTCTGAATTTTGGGATAATTTAGTTTTAGTATGACTCAATAGATACGAAACTGCTCAGTACAAAAAACGAAAGAAACTAAAAAAAAATGCACTACATTTTAGTTTCAGTCCTTTTTGTGATATTACATTAATGAGTGAAGGAGACAAGCAATGAAGAGCGCAACATTGCAAAGCTACAGAAAAGGTTTGTATGCGTAATCCTTCCCGACCCCTACCCGAAAATCTGACAGTGATAGAGCTCCAAAATACTCACTCGCAGCACAGGAGAGGAAACCTTTACTTAACCCTTGCATGTCTATGAGGCAGACAAGATGATAAAATCAGCTGGAGAAGGAAAACATTCAAATAAATCACACTGAAAGCTAATGACAGAGGAAGGCTGGATAGTAAAAAACCCTTTATAACAAGCAGCGCTGGGAGAAGAGAGGGACTTTATAAAATGTGTGTTATCTCCCCTCCCGCTCTGCATAATAGGGGCTTAGGTCTGATACATTTTATATTATCCAGGAGCACTATCCCCCTTTCCTCATCTAGAATATATGTTTTATATAAAGTCCCTCTCCTCTCCCAGTGCTGCTTGTTATAAAGGTTTTTTTTTACGTCTGATACATTTACTAGCTCTCAGTTACTCTGTCATTATGAGCCTTCAGTGTGATTTATTTGAATGTTTTCCCTAGATTTAAAGTGCTTTATTTTATTATAAAAAATAAATTTGCACCAGTCATCTCTTCTCTGAGCTTTGAGACCGATTTACGTTAATATTTTCCCTCTCCCCTGATTTTATAATCCTGTCTGTCTCCCCCACAGAGATACAAAGTTTAAGTAAAAGTTCCCTCTGCTGTGCTGGATAAGCATTGCATTCTGAAGTTCTGTACCCTCCACATGCCAATGCAGTAGGATGTTCTATACAGAGAGGGGCATTAATTAATGCAGGAGGATGTTCTATACATTCTACAGAGAGGGGTATTAATGCAGGAGGATGTTATATACATTATACAGAGAAAGTTATAAATTGAGGAGGATGTTCTATACAGAGAGGGACATTAATAATTAATTCAGGAGGATGTTCTATACATTATACAGAGAGGGGTATTAATTAATGCAGGTGGATGTTCTATACATTATACAGAGAGGGGTATTAATGCAGGAGGATGTTATATACATTATACAGAGAAAGTTATAAATTGAGGAGGATGTTCTATACAGAGAGGGACATTAATAATTAATTCAGGAGGATGTTCTATACATTATACAGAGAGGGGTATTAATTAATGCAGGTGGATGTTGTATACATTATACAGAGAGGGGTATTAATTAATGTAGGAGGATGTTCTATACATTATACAGAGCGGAGCCTTTTTTTTAGCCCTTTAAATCAAATGGCTGTGAGCGCGGAGATCGGCTGCTTGTTACATTATCTCTCAGTACAATGTATCAGGCTCAGCTGTTTCAGTAACTGACTGTAACAGCGCTCAGAGTTTCAGTAAAACAAGGAAATAATATTGTTATAACCTCTTATATATAAAAATATTATTTACTAGTTTTACGGAAACTCTGAGCGCTGTGATGAGCAGCAGTCAGTTACTGTAACAGCTGTGCCTGACACATTGTGCTGAGAGTGAGAGATAATGTAACAAGCAGCGATCTCAGCCCTCTGAGGAGCCACTACAATAGTAATTGTATCCACTGGTTTTCGGATGAATGAAATTAGTTTTCACACTAAAGAACTGAAAGCAAATTTCTTTAGTAACTAAATAAATTGCATTTTAGGACTAATCCATTATTTCAAAACGAAATTTTGTGCTATGCACATGTCTAGTAATAACCCTATACACATATATCCTTCACATTTCAGGGGTTAATGCTGCATTGAGAGATTTCAGGGGAGTATTTTTCCCGCATGTTATTCCTCATGTCGTCGCGCATGTTCCAGGCGACGCTCACAGTGTCCGACTCTCGTGTAATTAGGTATTTATTGCTCTGTGGAGGAAAATAGAATAAACATAATCATGTCTGCGTATACATTCTGTCTGCGTATACATTCTGTCTGCGTATACATTCTGTCTACGTATACATTCTGTCTGCGTATACATTCTCTCTGCATATACATTCTGTCTGTGTATACATTCTGTCTGCGTATACATTCTGTCTGCGTATACATTCTCTCTGCGTATACATTCTGTCTGCGTATACATTCTCTCTGCGTATACATTCTGTCTGCGTATACATTCTCTCTGCGTATACATTCTGTCTGCGTATACATTCTGTCTGCGTATACATTCTGTCTGCGTATACATTCTGTCTGCGTATACATTCTGTCTGCGTATACATTCTGTCTGCGTATACATTCTGTCTGCGTATACATTCTCTCTGCGTATACATTCTGTCTGCGTATACATTCTGTCTGCGTATACATTCTGTCTGCGTATACATTCTCTCTGCGCTATACATTCTGTCTGCGTATACATTCTCTCTGCGTATACATTCTGTCTGCGTATACATTCTGTCTGCGTATATACATTCTGTCTGCGTATACATTCTGTCTGCGTATATACATTCTGTGTGCGTATACATTCTGTCTGCGTATATACATTCTGTCTGCGTATATACATTCTGTCTGCGTATACATTCTGTCTGCGTATACATTCTCTGCGTATACATTCTGTCTGCGTATATACATTCTGTCTGCGTATACATTCTGTCTGCGTATATACATTCTGTCTGCGTATACATTCTGTCTGCGTATATACATTCTGTCTGCGTATACATTCTGTCTGTGTATACATTCTGTCTGCGTATACATTCTGTCTGCATATACATTCTGTCTGCGTATATACATTCTGTCTGCGTATACATTCTGTCTGCGTATATACATTCTCTCTGCGTATACATTCTCTCTGCGTATACATTCTGTCTGCGTATATTCATTCTGTCTGCGTATACATTCTGTCTGCGTATACATTCTGTCTGCGTATACATTCTCTCTGCGTATACATTCTCTCTGCGTATACATTCTCTCTGCGTATACATTCTCTCTGCGTATACATTCTGTCTGCGTATACATTCTGTCTACGTATACATTCTGACTACGTATACATTCTGTCTGCGTATACATTCTCTGCGTATACATTCTCTCTGCGTATACATTCTCGCTGCGTATACATTCTGTCTGCGTATACATTCTCTCTGCGTATACATTCTGTCTGCGTATACATTCTCGCTGCGTATACATCTCCCTCTGCGCGTATACATTCTCTCTGCGTATACATTCTGTCTGCGTATACATTCTCTCTGCGTATACATTCTCTCTCTGCGTATATACATTCTCGCTGCGTATACATTCTCTCTGCGTATATCATTCTCTCTGCGTATATACATTCTGTCTGTCTGCGAATACATTCTCTCTGCGTATACATTCTCGCTCTGCGTATACATTCTCTCTGCGTATACATTCTGTCTGCGTATACATTCTCTCTGCGTATACATTCTCGCTGCGTATACATTCTCTGCGTATATACATTCTCTCTGCGTATACATTCTGTCTGCGAATACATTCTCTCTGCGTATACATTCTCGCTGCGTATACATTCTCTCTGCGTATACATTCTCTCTGCGTATACATTCTGTCTGCGTATACATTCTCTCTGCGTATACATTCTCGCTGCGTATACATTCTCTCTGCGTATACATTCTCCTGCGATATACATTCTGTCTGCGTATACATTCTCTCTGCGTATACATTCTCGCTGCGTATACATTCTCTCTGCGTATACATTCTCTCTGCGTATACATTCTGTCTGCGTATACATTCTGTCTGCGTATACATTCTCTCTGCGTATACATTCTCGCTGCGTATACATTCTCTCTGCGTATACATTCTCTCTGCGTATACATTCTGTCTGCGTATACATTCTCTCTGCGTATACATTCTCGCTGCGTATACATTCTCTCTGCGTATACATTCTGTCTGCGTATACATTCTCTCTTTGCGTATACATTCTCGCTGCGTATACATTCTCTCTGCATATACATTCTCTCTGCGTATACATTCTGTCTGCGTATACATTCTGCTGCGTATTACATTCTCTCTGCGCGTATACATTCTCTCTGCGTATACATTCTCTCTGCGTATACATTCTGTCTGCGTATACATTCTCGCTGCGTATACATTCTCTCTGCGTATACATTCTCTCTGCGTATACATTCTGTCTGCGTATACATTCTGTCTGCGTATACATTCTGTCTGCGTTATACTACATTCTCTCTGCGTATACATTCTCGCTGCGTATACATTCTCTCTGCGTATACATTCTCTCTGCGTATACATTCTGTCTGCGAATACATTCTCTCTGCGTATACATTCTCGCTGCGTATACATTCTCTCTGCGTATACATTCTCTCTGCGTATACATTCTGTCTGCGTATACATTCTGTCTGCGTATACATTCTCTCTGCATATACATTCTCTCTGCGTATACATTCTCTCTGCGTATACATTCTGTCTGCGTATACATTCTGTCTGCGTATACATTCTCTCTGCGTATACATTCTGTCTGCGTATACATTATGTCTGCGTGTATACATTCTGTCTGCGTATATACATTCTGTCTGCGTATACATTCTGTCTGCGTATATAACTTCTGTCTGCGTATACATTCTGTCTGCGTAATAACATTCTGTCTGCTGTATACATTCTGTCTGCGTATATTACACTGTCTGCGTATACATTCTGTCTGCGTATACATTCTGTCTGCGTATACATTCTGTCTGCGTATATACATTCTGTCTGCGTATACATTCTGTCTGCGTATATACATTCTGTCTGTGTATACATTCTCTCTGCGTATATTCATTCTGTCTGCGTATACATTCTCTCTGCGTATACATTCTCTCTGCGTATACATTCTCTCTGCGTATACATCTGTCTGCGTATACATTCTGTCTGCGTATACATTCTCTCTGCGTATACATTCTCTCTGCGTATACATTCTCGCTGCGTATACATTCTCTCTGCGTATACATTCTCTCTGCGTATACATTCTGTCTGCGTATACATTCTCTCTGCGTATACATTCTCGCTGCGGTATACATTCTCTCTGCGTATACATTCTGTCTGCGTATACATTCTGTCTGCGTATACATTCTGTCTGCGTATACATTCTCTCTGCGTATACATTCTCTCTTCGTATATTCATTCTGTCTGCGTATACATTCTCTCTGCGTATACATTCTCTCTGCGTATACATTCTGTCTGCGTATACATTCTCTCTGCGTATACATTCTGTCTGCGTATACATTCTCTCTGCGTATACATTCTCTCTGCATATACATTCTGTCTGCGTATACATTCTCTCTGCGTATAATTCTGTCTGCGTATACATTCTCTCTGCGTATACATTCTGTCTGCGTATACATTCTTGCTGCGTATACATTCTCTCTGCGTATACATTCTGTCTGCGTATACATTCTCTCTGCGTATACATTCTCTCTGCGTATACATTCTGTCTGCGTATACATTCTCTCTGCGTATACATTCTCTCTGCGTATACATTCTCTGCATATACATTCTCTCTGCGTATACATTCTGTCTGCGTATACATTCTGTCTGCGTATACATTCTGTCTGCGTATATACATTCTCGCTGCGTATACATTCTCTCTGCGTATACATTCTGTCTGCATATACATTCTCTCTGAGTATACATTCTGTCTGCGTATACATTCTGTCTGCGTATACATTCTGTCTGCGTATATATTCTCTCTGCGTATACATTCTCTGCGTATACATCTCTCTGCGTATACATTCTGTCTGCGTATACATTCTGTCTGCGTATACATTCTGTCTGCGTATACATTCTCTCTGCGTATACATTCTCTCTGCGTATACATTCTCTCTGCGTATACATTCTGTCTGCGTATACATTCTGTCTGCGTATACATTCTCTCTGCGTATACATTCTGTCTGCGTATACATTCTGTCTGCATATACATTCTCTCTGAGTATACATTCTGTCTGCGTATACATTCTGTCTGCGTATACATTCTGTCTGCGTATATATTCTCTCTGCGTATACATTCTCTCTGCGTATACATTCTCTCTGCGTATACATTCTGTCTGCGTATACATTCTGTCTGCGTATACATTCTGTCTGCGTATACATTCTCTCTGCGTATACATTCTGTCTGCGTATACATTCTGTCTGCGTATACATTCTCTCTGCGTATACATTCTCTCTGCGTATACATTCTGTCTGCGTATACATTCTGTCTGCGTATACATTCTCTCTGCGTATACATTCTCTCTGCGTATACATTCTCTCTGCGTATACATTCTGTCTGCGTATACATTCTGTCTGCGTATACATTCTCTCTGCGTATACATTCTCTCTGCGTATACATTCTCTCTGCGTATACATTCTCTCTGCGTATACATTCTGTCTGCGTATACATTCTCTCTGCGTATACATTCTCTCTGCGTATACATTCTCTCTGCGTATACATTCTCTCTGCGTATACATTCTCTCTGCGTATACATTCTCTCTGCGTATACATTCTCTCTCTCTAGGGTTTACGGGGACTGGGATTCCACAAACCCTGCGCGGCTCTCCCCTCCCCCGTCCCAGACACACGTGGAATGGATCGCAGGACCTGCATGATGTTATTCACTAATCAGTGACCTGGTGGAGAATTGTATATTTTTGTGCAACAATAACTGAATTTGAGAGTCCGGGCCCGATTAATTCAACCCGATGGAGAAATCGGCAGCTTTTTTGGCCATTTTACGGCTCAGGAGATTCAGATTCGGGTTTACCGGCATCTCGTTTGCTGATAAATTTTCGGCTCCGGTATCGTCTCTCGACCTGTAGTTTTCCAGGGAGATATATTGAGACCCTGGACCTGCAGGGAAGAGGGCGCATGGCTGCTGGACTGTGCTGGTAAGGGGCAGCGCTACCTGGTCTGGCGGGAAAAGAGCAACATTGTTACAAGATCTTTTATAAAGGTGTGGATGGGAAAAGCCCCTTACCATTTTTCAAGAGGGCATCCGACGCAGCGGCACTGTCACCTGGGAAGAATTATCTGTGGTTCCTGTAAGAGAGTACATTTAATTATTTCTGCTCCGGCACCACATGTGTCCGTGGAGGAGCTGCCGGCACAGACACAGATGATGGCGGCAGCTCAAGGCACCTCCATGATGGAGCTCAAGGCACCTCCATGAAGGGAGCCCGGCCGTGCTATCACCACTCAGGCAGCAGAACGGAGGAGCGCAGGAGGTGAGCAGGGGTGGAAGAAGACCGAGGGGATTGTGGCTGCCGGAGTGGCTCAGCCCATGTACTGTGCCGGAGAGAAGACCCAGCATCGTGGGCAGGATTCCCCGCCGAGCTGTGGAACCGAGGCTTTTACCCAGCTCATGTCACCCAGCGATTCCCTGGTGTCTGGGATGCCGGATCACGGTGCTCTTTGGAAGCCCCTGATCAGTGGTGAGAGGCAGAGACACATTGGAATTATGCTGGTAGTTCATGTCGCAGGGGGGGAGGGGGTAACGTCATGGGAGGTTTGTTCCAGGGGCAGGCTCTGGGGAGACTTGCTCTGGTGGTAATTGGACACAGGCAGTAGCTCATGGGTTAACAGGCGTGAAGTGGGACCTGACCTTCCGGTTAACAGAGTGATTCATCGCTATGTGCTTGCGCGTGCAGCTCCGATTCATCGTTCTGTGCTTGCGCGTGCAGCTCCGATTCATCGTTCTGTGCTTGCGCGTGCAGCTCCGATTCATCGTTCTGTGCTTGCGCGTGCAGCTCCGATTCATCGTTCTGTGCTTGCGTGTGCCGCTCCGATTCATTGCTCTGTGCTTGCGCGTGCAGCTCCGATTCATCGTTGTGTGCTTGCGCGTGCAGCTCCGATTCATCGTTCTGAGCTTGCGCGTGCAGCTCCGATTCATCGTTCTGTGCTTGCGCGTGCAGCTCCGATTCATCGTTCTGTGCTTGTGCGTGGAGCTCCGATTCATAACTCTGTGCTTGCGCGTGGAGCTCCGAATCATCGCTCTGTGCTTGCGCGTGCCGCTCCGATTCATTGCTCTGTGCTTGCGCGTGCAGCTCCGATACATCGTTCTGTGCTTGCGCGTGCAGCTCCGATTCATCGTTCTGTGCTTACGCGTGCAGCTCCGATTCATCGTTCTGTGCTTGCGCGTGCAGCTCCGATTCATCGTTCTGTGCTTACGCGTGCAGCTCCGATTCATCGTTCTGTGCTTGCACGTGCAGCTCCGATTCATCGTTCTGTGCTTGCGCGTGCAGCTCCGATTCATCGTTCTATGCTTGCGCGTGCAGCTCCGATTCATCGTTCTGTGCTTGCACGTGCAGCTCCGATTCATCGTTCTGTGCTTGCGCGTGCAGCTCCGATTCATCGCTCTTGCTTGCGCGTGCCGCTCCGATTCATCGCTCTGTGCTTGCGCGTGCAGCTCCCATTCATCGCTCTGTGCTTGCGCGTGCAGCTTTGATCCATTGCGATGCGCAAGTTGTAAGGCTGGGGTCAGACGAACGCAGTGCGAACGTGCGTTTAGCCGCACTTTATTAGGGCCGTGGTAGCAGCAAATGACGTCCAACGCAGGCCCACACACGAAGTATGGCCGTACGACGAAAGTTCGGCCGCCCAATGCAAGCGGCAAACGAACGCATTTTTGCAAGAACGTCCAACCACTAGTACTGACGTACAGAGTGCGCTGCATCAGCATAGATTCCCAAAGTTCAGACACCCAAAGTTTCCTGGTTTGGATCCGTAAAAATCACGGGCGAAATTGCGCATCGTATGACCGCTATCGCGTATTCTGTAAAAAAATGCATTCGGACGCATCAGCGCACTTTTTGACGGTAGATGTTAAAAATGCGTTCGTCTGACCCTAGCCTAAAGGAGCGAAGACTTCAGGGTTCAGGAGACCCTGAGCTGAAGATAAGGAGCAGCGCGCGGAGAGCAGGGGGAAAATGTCCTAAAAAATAAAGAAATAATGGCACAGCAGCTTCCAACAGGACCCGCCCAATTATTTAAGGTAAAAAAGGAACCTGTATTTTTAGTATCGTCCCTTTAATGATTATTATATTAAAGGTAAAGTTTAATATGTTTTTTTATCTGTGTGTGTGGATTTTATTACAAATTTGGGAAAGTTTCATTAAGTAAAGGAGAGATGTTTTATAGTGTTTATAATGAGGGGTACGGGAATATTGGGGGGGGGTTTAATTCACGCTCCTCAAACAATGGGCAACAAGGAAAGTAAACACAAAAGACCAAGACAACTAAGAATTATAAGAAGGGTAAAAAGTCGCTTTAAATTGATGGGAAGCCAGTGAAGAGGGACTGTCCCGTTGGACTGTAAAGGTACATTCTGCCGGGCAGCACTCTGGACTGTCCCGTGGGACTGTAAAGGTACATTCTGCCGGGCAGCACTCTGGACTGTCCCGTGGGACTGTAAAGGTACATTCTGCCGGGCAGCACTCTGGACTGTCCCGTGGGACTGTAAAGGTACATTCTGCCGGCAGCACTCTGGACTGTCCCGTGGACTGTAAAGGTACATTCTGCCGGGCAGCACTCTGGACTGTCCCGTGGGACTGTAAAGGTACATTCTGCCGGGCAGCACTCTTCATGCATGATAACATGACAAACACCATGAGCCTTGGAAGCAAGTTGATCTGACAACTCTGAGGTAGAGGGGCACACCATATGCAGACACACACTCACATGCAGGTCAGTGGTGGCTCGTCCATAGGGCAAATGGGGTAGCACCCTACCATATTTTTTGGAATAAAAATAAAATGAAAAATTTTAACTACTGGTATATATAATTTTTTATGGTGTTTTTTGTGTAATTTAACATGTGCCTGATTGATAACATGTGTTATGTCCCTTTTAAGCAGTGTCATTGTCTCCTCAACTGTTGCTAGGCAGAGTTAAAAAATCAGAAAGAAAGATTACGTGACTATTTGTCTGACCAGTGTCCAGAAATCTGATAAGGGCTCTACGGGAGATCTTAGAATCAGGAACCACAGCTTCTATCATCCCCCTCGATTCTGGCTAATTGAGCTCTGATGGACGTCAAACAAACCACCCAAATCCAGCTGTGGCTGAGGCTGGAATGCTGAAATTTATCTGCTACACACACAATGTACCTGCCTTAACCCCTCAATGACAGAAAATGCACCCAACATTTGCCTTAATGTGCTAAATACAAATAGATAAAAAAATAAATGTGTAGCAGTAAAATGGATTTCTTTCTTTCACACACTGATGTTTTGAATACGCTGAGTTATTTAAAATATGATGGGCAGGATCAGTGATCAATTTTTATTTTTAAGAAATAATAAAATCACTTTTTCTCCCACTTCTCAATTTCTTAAATACTGAATAAAGTTTTATGTATACATCTTGTGGATAATTCATGGGTTACACTTGTAATCATTGAATTTATGGCCATCTCATTTGCCTCATTAATAGGAATTTGTCTAAATGGTTTATTCCCTATATATGGATCATCCACAAATTTTGGAGGTAGTCGTGCCATATAGACATATTCCGATTCATGATTAACCTCCCTGGCGGTTCGATTCTGACATATTTTATATGTCAGAACCGGTCCAATTAATCTGGCCCCCTAGCGGTATGAGTGTGGCTCGGGGGTTAACTTTCAATACTGAAAGCGGTATCCCCGAGCCACACTCGGGCTGATACTTACATGTCCTGCGCTCCCTCGCTGTCCCCGCAGTCACACTGCAGCCGATCGCAATGTCACACTTCCTGGTTTACTCCTCGCGAGAAGAGATCCAGGCAGTGTGACGTTGCGAGCGGCTGGAGGAGACTGCGGGGATCAGCGAGGGAACGCAGGACATGTAAGTATCCAGCCAGAGTGTGGCTCGGGGATACCGCTTTTGGTACAAAAAGTTAAACCCGAGCCACACTCGGGAAAACCATCAGTCAGGTTAAAAAACATACAGGTCTCCAGTCTGGCGCCACCAACTAGAAATGTCAACAGCCGCCACTGATACAGGGAGTGAAGTGCAGCATGCATGGACATACACAGATAAAAGAACCATGTTGTACTATTGAAACATCGCCACCTTATGGTCGACATTTGTAATAGCATCTAAAAAAAGTCGCCGGGTATCATCACTTTGTATAGAAGAATTACAGCGATCACATGTAAGATGGGTCAGTGTGAGAGACAGGGCCGGATTTACATCTCAGGGAGGCAGTGAGGTAAAGTGAATGGTAGGCATGGGGCACAGGGGGTAAATAATGAGGGGGCAGCGAGACAAATCGTTGGGGAGGCAGAGAGTGCAATGAGACCTGAGTAGATAGGGAGGTCAACTGTCCCTCTAAATATTTAAAAATAATTGTGTGTTAATGAAAGAATCAATCTCATCACTATACGCCAGCTGTCAGCTAAAATAAATTCCGTTTCGCTCTATAAAACTATAAAATATTATATTATTTATTTTTCACTTTTACATTGACAGGTGTCCGGCACGGCGCGGCGTCTTCCTCCGTCAAACTACTACTAATAATAATAATTATTTCTTTATAGTTTGACAGAGCAGGATGCCGCGCCGTGCCGGACACCTGTCAGTGTAAAAGTAAAAAAGAACTGTAATAATAATTCATTTATTACTATTTTTACATTTATTTTTTACTTTTATAGAGATAAGTGTCCGGCGCAGGTTTAATATATGTATTTTTTCAGTTTGGAGGCTGCCTGTGGTGGCCGCCTGCAGGTTTATGCGTATTTTAAGAAAGTGCCGGAGAGAACTCCCCACAAGACACACACTCATAAACTGAAATAAATGAATTGAAAACGTCTCTAATTTGCCTGATTGGAAATCCGGTCTTGGTGGGACAAAAGGTAAAAGAATCAGGAAAAAAAGGATCCCCTGGGATTTGCAATACGTACGTTTACAATACGGGAGGCGAAGGTGTATCGCAAACATACACAAACACAGAGTCACGATCAAGGTTATAAAAAAGGACGACACGGCAATCTTCACCGCGCTCTCCAGACCGTCTCCTGTACCTGCAAAATGAAATGAAAACATCACAAACGTACGCACTTATAATAACACACTTTTATATGCCCGGCAGTTTAACCCCCTCACTGCCAGTGCAATTTGAGAAAGAAATATCACTGGATTCCAGGGGATTTGCTTTCCTGGATGGTGACATTTCTGATTCCTTGATCCCTTAATTCTGTCCATCAAGAGACTTTAACCAATGGGAATCAGGATAATCCCAGGAGGGGGAGGGACACATCCAGCAGAGTTCTGCTCCTCCCATCATACACAGCAACACGACAACACGAGCATGGGTTGTTGTTGCCTCTGTTTAAGATGATGGCGATCAGGGCCGGACTAGCCTACCGGGATACCAGGAGGAATACCGGGAGGAATACCGGCAGGCTGCTTCATTTTTGGGCAGCCGGGGGGCCGTTTTATAATTAAAACCAGTTTCAAACATTTCCATCGGCTTCCCAATAGCGTACTGCAGGAGCGCCGGCCCCCCGGCAGTGACTGACAAGCTGAGAGTCAGTTGTATATGGCCGGGTGTCTCAGTGCCACCTGCTCGAGTGCTTTTTAGCACGTGGTAGGCTGTGTCCAAGATGTTCATTTCGGCCGGGGTGTCATGTGGTGATGGGGGAGGGCTGGTCTGTGTGATGACGTCTCGGTCTGCCCTGCTCCACCCATGGCTCTCAGGGCTCCCCAGGATCTGGCTACTCTCAGTGCTCACCAGGATCTGGCTGCTCAGGGAGCTTCCCAGGATCTGGCTGCTCTCTGTGCTCACCAGGATCTGGCTGCTCTCAGAGCTGGCCCAGGATCTGGCTGCTCTCAGTGCCCCACAGGATCTGGCTGCTCTCAGGGCTCCCCGGGAACTGGCTGCTCTCAATGCCCCCATGGATTTGGCTGCTCTTAGTGCTCCCCAGGATGTGTATTGTCCACTCCAGGCAGGCACACAGCCCCGCGGCATGCCCCCATGAATGATAAGAACAGTCACATGACTGTCTTGCGTCAATCACAGCAAGGGGGCCTGCCTCATATGGAGGCTTTTTTGAATGGCTTCAGACCAATGGTGCTTTCCCATTGGTTCAAGCTATTCTATTGCTCTCAGTGACTGAGGCACTGGAGAACGTAGATTCAAGAAGTAGGTGTCACCAGACGCGCGCTGCAGACTTCTGAATCTATTAGCTACTTGAGCTTACGCAATTGTAGCAGCGTTCAGGTATGCAAATTGCGTAGGCTCAGTGCAGAAAATAAAAAGCAGAGCAGAGACGGACGACGGGGGAGCACGGAGCAGGTGAGCTCTCTTCTTCTTTGATAACTTTTTATCAGCAGGTTTTAATTTATTTTAATAGCACTGGCAGATGAGCTCCGTGAGACTCACCTGCCACCCCTGACGGCATTTCCCTGGTTAACAAATGGTTCGGTAAGGCGCCCCAATATCGCTGATGTCAGCCCTGATGGTGTGACTTTGTAAATCAAGTCCGGTAAGGGAGCGAGAGGTGGAAAAGCCATCAGCAGGTCCTCTTGGATTTTGGGACTCACCAATATAGATGCTGGAACTCGCGATCACAGCCAGAGCCCCACAAAACACAGGAATCACTTTATACAGTTTGACCTTCTTTTGCTCGGACTCGTTTTTGTCTGCAAAATAATTGAATAATATATCAGTGACCCACATTACACACATAACACTAGGGATGGGCGTTCGGTTCGATTCGAACATGAGTTCGATTCGAACATTACCCAGTCGGCGAACTTCGAACATTTCTGTGTGTTCGCCGCTTGTTCGCCCACAATGGACCACGTTGCACTTTTCCACTGTCCTGAAGCTTGTAATTGGCTACAGCCTTGCACCTGACCACAGGTCAGGTGCAAGACAGGAGCAAGACTATAAGGAAAATAGTGAAGCGCTGTCAGGGTAAATGAAAAATCGTAAACGCTACACAATGAATACGGAGGTTCCCCTAAAAACCTGAGAACATGCAATTGGACAGTCAATGGAGCACCAGTACAAGACTGGAAATACGAAAAATCACTTTACATGTCCTTCAATAAATCTTCTCAATGTTCCCAAAGGTCGCTCTTGAATGAGGCATCTCTACAAAAGAGAAGATATAATCGCGCAATATATTGATTCACCATATGCAGAAGATAAGGAAGTGATGGTCCTACTCACAAATTAATGAGCCTAACCTAGGCTCTAGGATGTATGTCAGTTATTGGTCTTCAAAGATATTCAGGTGCCCATGTACCCCCAATGTGATGGTTATCTTCAACGACTTTCCTCAGAACGCGTTTCGCTCCTCAGAGCTTCTTCAGCTGGTACATGGTGGTACATGGGCTCAATCTTCTGTACTCTGCTGTCTGCTGGGAGTTCTTTAAGAAATGTGCAGCAGACCCCACCGTTGCTATTTGTAATCTATGTCAGATGAGGCTTAAGCGTGGGAAAGACACCGGACACTTAGTTACCACGTGCTTGAGGTGACATATGACCTCCTGCCACACATCCCGTTGGCGCAAAACTTTGTGTAGGTCCTCCTCCTCCTCATCTGTCTCTACCCCCACTGTATGTCCTGCCATGTCATTGCCTACAACCTCCACTGACAGGGATGATGTTACAATAATGGATGTACCAGGTCCTTCCTCACAATGTGACAGCATCCCATCAGCTGAAGATTTACGAAGTCAGATTACGTTGCCCCAGCTGCTGCAGCGTAAGAGAAAATATAGTCCCAACCATCCCCAAGCACAGCGTCTAAATGCCAGCTTAGCAAAATTACTCGCATTGCAGCTGCTGCCTTTCCAGCTGGTGGACTCTGCTCCCTTCTGTGAATTTGCTGAATGTGCTTTACCACAGTGGCAGGTTCCAAAACGCCATTACTTTTCACGGAAGGCCATTCCAGCACTATACCAGCACGTGGAAGACAATGTTATCGAGTCATTGGGAAAGGCAGTCAGCAGCAAGGTGCATGTGACTTTAGACACGTGGTCCAGCAAGCATGGACAGGGCCGTTACATTTCCTTCACGGCACACTGGGTAACTCTGATTGCAGCTGGGAGGGATCCAAGATGGGGCTCTGTGCTGGAGCTTGTTCATCCACCAAGCCTCCAGAAAGCTGCTTGTATGAGGTCTGTCTGCTCCACCACCACCTCTCCCTCTTCCTCCTCCTCCTTCTCTGTCTCTGGTGAAGTGGCAGTTAAACCAAATTTAAGTGGCAGGGGCTACGCAATGGCTCAAGCAAAAAGATGCCATACTGTGCTTAAGCTGGTTTGTTTAGGGGACAGGAGCCACACCGGGCCAGAAAGTCTGTCAGCTCTGCAAGGGCAGGTGTAGAGATGGTTAACACCATGCCAGCTTCAGCTGGGAATGGTCGTCTGTGATAATGGCAGCAACCTTCTCTCCGCCCTACGCCTGGGTAAGTTGACGCATGTACCATGCCTAGCACACATCCTAAATCTGGTGGTACAGCATTTCTTAACCAGGTACCCAGGGCTGGCAGAGCTTCTTAGCCAGGCCAGAAAAGTCTGCAGCCACTTCAGACGGTCATTCCCAGCAAGCGTTCGCCTGGCAGAAATTCAAAGAGAATTCCACCTTCCCACAAACCATCACCACAAGGACAGGTTCAGGTCAACTTGCTTCCCCCCCGCAGTGGCTGATGATCAAGGATGCATGCACTGTACTGTCACCATTTGAGGAGGCAATGAGGATGGTGAGCAGGGACAGTGCATGCATCAGTGACACAATTCCGTTAGTGTTCCTGCTGGAGCACACTCTGCATGGAATTATACATGTGGCTCTAGAGGAAGAGCAGCGGGAGGAAGAGGAAGTCTTCCCTAGCTCTGAAGGCCCCAGTCTTTCCACAGACAGCAGAACAGAAAAAGGGGGGGGGTCCTAGTGGCGCAGTCTCTTTTGAGAGTAATTGATATGAGGCGGGTTGAGTGCGGTAGTCCCACTAATCAAG
Source organism: Leptobrachium leishanense (assembly GCA_009667805.1). Lineage (NCBI taxonomy): Eukaryota > Metazoa > Chordata > Amphibia > Anura > Megophryidae > Leptobrachium > Leptobrachium leishanense. The sequence continues at coordinate 13,253 of RXON01001086.1, read as the reverse complement.
AATAATGCAGGGTCAAAAAAGACCACTAAGGTGCTGGTGAAAAACTATGTGCAATGGTGGCACTGGATGGAAAGGGCAATTAATGTCCTACAATACAAATATTACACAAAGTGCAAAAAAAGCAATGTGCAAATGAGCGGTATGTGTCCTATTGGAATCAAGGAGATTGCATATAAAGTGCAAATGAAAAAAAGGGGGAGGGAAAAAAGTGCATATATAAGTGCAAAAAAAATGTAGAGTTAAAAATGAAAGTCTCGTAAAAGTCTCGTTTTCCAGTTCACTTGGAGAGAAGTAGTAAAGAATATATATATTTCTCCGACCGTATGTCCTGTGTTGTAGACAGAGATGGTCTGGTGGAGTCTCCGCTAGGATAGTCTGGAAGTCTTAAGAGAGATCCTGGAACAATGTCCTCACCTAGGTCCTAAGTGGACTCCAATTCCCAATGGGAAGGAGGGGGAGAGGGAAACAAAGGAAAAAAGATGGTGCAGTACTGGTTGGTAAAGGGTAAAGTGTCCAATGACAAGGGAACACTTACAATATATAGAGCCTCTTGTACCGGCTCTAGTGTGGATTGCCTTGGGCCTAGTCAAGGGTGGCCTCTGCCCTTCTTTAGGGTATTTTCCGGGATGGCCTTCACCTTTCCTTTACCGTTTACTTGATCGTCTTAAATGTAAAGAGAAGATAAACCCATAGCGCAATATGCAGCTAATATCAAATTCAGGGTAAGTGGTAATCAAGACAAACTCACCGATGATGGAGCCTTAGATTCCAGGCTCAACTTGTGGGCATATGGTACTGCTTTTCTGGTGGGTACCTGCACCTCTTTCAACAGCAGATGGTCTTCTTGTGGGGAGAGAGGGGAGACAGGATATGTGGAGCAAATGTAATATAGTAAAATAGTAAAGGCTCTCAGGCGGAGGTAGATAAAAAAAAGGGTTTATTAATTAAAAAGCAAGGTAAAGCAAAATATGGGATACGCGTTTCGGCTGTTGAAACCAGCCTTCCTCAGTCCATATGCAGAATGGTTGAAAAAATAAGGGATATGGGACACTCCACGTGTCTCTGTTTATATAGTAGACGCTATGTTTGGATTTCCGGAGTTACTTCCGGGTTCGCTGGTGTTGCGGTCACGTGATGCGGTCCGCGTCATTACGTTGCGTCGCGGCCATTTTGGACGTGCGTTTCAATAGACGGTTTCATGCGTTCCATGCAGTTAAATGATGCGATCTTGGCGACAGCATAGTGAAAGAAGTGAAAAAAGTTATTTTGCTGCTGGGAAAAAGTCCTAAAGTGCATATGAAAGCTCACGGGTGGCAATCAAATGATAGAAAAGTGACCACAATGCTGCACAAATAGCAAGATAGTGCAGGTGGTATGGCTATAAAATATATCCCGGTCAGAATGGGGGGGGGGCACAATAGTATGGCATGCAGAGGAGCTGGCAACCTCAAAATGAAATTAGCAAACAAACACACAAAGAAGACTACTCCAAATCATAACCATTATGGCATACAGAAAGGGTTTCACCAGTGTGGCAACTGCCTCAACTGTCGGAACACTAGAAGCAAGAAACAGATCATCACACAGATTGATGGCATCACAGGACCTATAAAAATCAAGGACGTAATTACCTGTTTCACCAAAAATGTGATCTATCTACTCACATGTCCATGTGGCCTAAGGTATGTAGGGAGAACGACCAGAGCCCTTAGTGTACGTGTTCAAGAACACATCAGAAATATCCGGAATGGGAAAGAGAATCACAGTGTTCCTTTACACTTCAAAAATAAACATGCCATGAACCCGGAAGGGTTAACCTTCATAGGAATTAGGAAAGTTGAAACACCTTGGAGAGGTGGCAATTTTGAAAAAACGATTGGAAAGGAGGAGATGAGCTGGATTTTTAACCTGGGCACACTTCAACCACAAGGGTTGAACGCTGATTTCGAGTTGTGCCACTTCCTCAACTGACCATCAATGACCAACTCTTATATTTTACAGTACCTTCGCAGTTGTGTATCAACCCAGAAACACTCTATCCCCAGGAGATACACATACCACATAAATATACCCCAATCCGCCTTTTCCATGATACATATACTACCATCATGCTCTCTGTCACCATATATCGGTCAATATTAGCCATCTTTTATGCCTCTTTTTACCTTCTGTCATTCTGGTTTTATAATCTTGCTTTTTTTTATGACCCATCTTAAATATTTGTCGTACCGTGTCGCCTTCATGCCGGCTTTTACCCACCTTGGTGGAAGTTATTTTATTATTTTATATATTTTCTATTTTATTTTATTTTAGTTTTAATTCAATTTTTTACTCTATTTTATAAAATATATATTGTGTCTGGCTGTTCTTACGACCTTTTAGCTTGTGTCTTTTAATCCTGGACTATTATGCACCTTACTGTATCATACCACTATGTTTTCTCATCCCCTTTTAACCTCTAATGCCATACTATTGTGCCCCCCCCCATTCTGACCGGGATATATTTTATAGCCATACCACCTGCACTATCTTGCTATTTGTGCAGCATTGTGGTCACTTTTCTATCATTTGATTGCCACCCGTGAGCTTTCATATGCACTTTAGGACTTTTTCCCAGCAGCAAAATAACTTTTTTCACTTCTTTCGCTATGCTGTCGCCAAGATCGCATCATTTAACTGCATGGAACGCATGAAACCGTCTATTGAAACGCACGTCCAAAATGGCCGCGACGCAACGTAATGACGCGGACCGCATCACGTGACCGCAACACCAGCGAACCCGGAAGTAACTCCGGAAATCCAAACATAGCGTCTACTATATAAACAGAGACACGTGGAGTGTCCCATATCCCTTATTTTTTCAACCATTCTGCATATGGACTGAGGAAGGCTGGTTTCAACAGCCGAAACGCGTATCCCATATTTTGCTTTACCTTGCTTTTTAATTAATAAACCCTTTTTTTTATCTACCTCCGCCTGAGAGCCTTTACTATTTTACTATATTACATTTGCTCCACATATCCTGTCTCCCCTCTCTCCCCACAAGAAGACCATCTGCTGTTGAAAGAGGTGCAGGTACCCACCAGAAAAGCAGTACCATATGCCCACAAGTTGAGCCTGGAATCTAAGGCTCCATCATTGGTGAGTTTGTCTTGATTACCACTTACCCTGAATTTGATATTAGCTGCATATTGCGCTATGGGTTTATCTTCTCTTTACATTTGAGACGATCAAGTAAACGGTAAAGGAAAGGTGAAGGCCATCCCGGAAAATACCCTAAAGAAGGGCAGAGGCCACCCTTGACTAGGCCCAAGGCAATCCACACTAGAGCTGGTACAAGAGGCTCTATATATTGTAAGTGTTCCCTTGTCATTGGACACTTTACCCTTTACCAACCAGTACTGCACCATCTTTTTTCCTTTGTTTCCCTCTCCCCCTCCTTCCCATTGGGAATTGGAGTCCACTTAGGACCTAGGTGAGGACATTGTTCCAGGACCTCTCTCAAGACTTCCAGACTATCCTAGTGGAGACTCCACCAGACCATCTCTGTCTACAACACAGGACATACGGTCGGAGAAATATATATATTCTTTACTACTTCTCTCCAAGTGAACTGGAAAACGAGACTTTTACGAGACTTTCATTTTTAACTCTACATTTTTTTTGCACTTATATATGCACTTTTCTCCCTCCCCCTTTTTTTCATTTGCACTTTATATGCAATCTCCTTGATTCCAATAGGACACATGCCGCTCATTTGCACATTGCTTTTTTTGCACTTTGTGTAATATTTGTATTGTAGGACATTAATTGCCCTTTCCATCCAGTGCCACCATTGCACATAGTTTTTCACCAGCACCTTAGTGGTCTTTTTTGACCGTGCATTATTCTTGATTAGTGGGACTACCGCACTCAACCCGCCTCATATCAATTACTCTCAAAAGAGACTGCGCCACTAGGATCCCCCCCTTTTTCTGTTCTACTATTATCCGCACATTTCTGTCGAGGTTTTGTGTCATAATCCCAGTCGGCTGCACAACCTAGACATACACATTCTTTAGCGCCTCCACTGTACTCTCCTTTCCTTTCCACAGACAGCATTCCAGCGGGTCCTCCTCAGATCAGACAGGAGGGGGATGAGGCGGAGGAGGAATATTTAAGTAGTGGGGGCATTGAAGGTGGGGATTCCTCAAGGGAGGGTTTTGTGTGCCCAGAAACACAAGGACTAGTACGTGGCTGGGAGGAAGAAGTACACGATGGGGTCATCCTCCTCATTGACCAGGAAGACTCAGAAGCTAATGCCACCTCCAACCTACGCTGCATGGGCTCCCTTATCCTGCAAAGCCTGCTAAAGGACCCCAGGATTCGTGCTATCAAGGAGAGGGATCATTACTGGTTGGCAAGCCTTCTTGATCCACGATACAAGGGTAAAGTTGCAGAGCTGATCCTGCCCGCACAGAGGGAGCACAGGATGAAAAAACTTGAGGACGCTCTAAAGCGACACTTGTGTAACACCTTTCCAGGCACTGGTTGGTTACCAAGTGATAACACAGGTACTTCTGAGGCTGCGGATGATCAGCGGAATAGTGGTGAAGGCCGGGCCGCTTGACTGATGCCTTTTTTAAATTATTCTAGTCCACGACACCCAGGGACGTCAAATGTAGGCACCCGTTGCCAGCGTCTTCACTGTATGGTGCAGGACTACCTAGGGGCAAGGGCAGACCTGGATACCTTTCCAGCAGATGATCCACTGGCTTAATGGGTGTTGAGATTGGATCACTGGCCAGAACTTAGCCAATATGCTATGCAGCTACTAGGTTGCCCTTCATCTAGCGTGCTTTCTGAGAGGACGTTCAGTGCCGCTGGAGGTTTTGTCACAGACAAAAGAGTTGTGTCCGACTCTGTAGACCGGCTGACATTTATAAAAATGAATCAGTCCTGGATCAGCAGCTATCAATCCCCTGATGCTGACGAAACGGAATATCGGGGATGTCTTCTGCATTCCCAAAACCTCCAGCACTGAACTCTTCCACAATACCACAAAAGGGTTACGGTGTGAAGGCACTTGCTGCCATGAAAGGCGCAATATTTGGCTGCACTGACGCCTGTACCAGATTTATATCATTTTAATTTTTTGAACCACAGGGTCCAACCCTGCACTCTTCCATAATACCACAAAAGGGTTACGGTGTGAAGGCACTTGCTGCCATGAAAGGCACAATATTTGGCTGCACTGACGCCTGTACCAGATTTATATCATTTTAATTTTTTGAACCACAGGGTCCAACCCTGCACTCTTCCATAATACCACAAAAGGGTTACGGTGTGATGGCACTTGCTGCCATGAAAGGCACAATATTTGTGTGCACTGGCGCCTGTACCAGATTTAGAAAGCACCTATTGTTACTTTCATCCAAAGCCTGCATAATTTTCACCATAATTTAGCCAAAAAATCACTAAACTTGTTCTGCGTGTCCTAAAAGGTCTCCTCTTTTCATACAGGCTGCCGCCCCAAGCAGTTGTTTATGAATAGATTAAAGGAAAACCGTTTACCGTCATTTGAAATGTCATTTTTTTGTTTTTAAATGTTTCTATACATCCTAGAAATCCGACACTTCACGGCAGGTTATGGGGACCTCCTAGGCATGATATTTGAAGGAATTTTTCGTTTTTATTTTTAACCTTCATTTCATGGAAAACTCACTGTCCCTTTAAAAACTTTTTTTTTACTTTTTGTTTTTGTTTCCTGTCCCCCAGGGCACTACCCGGACCCCCATACACCTTTTATGGCAAATATCTTGCATATATGCCCTCTTGCAGGACACTCTAAAAACCGAACTTTTGAGTCCCATTGACTTGCATTGAGTTCGATTCGAGTTCGAACTCAAGCTTTTGAAATTGTTCGAGTTCGAATGCGAACCGAACACGGGGGTGTTCGGCTTATACCTACTAGCTACCTGCTATCTTTAGTCGTCACAATTCCTGCTCAATTTCCCACCGTACCTTTAGCCTGACACTGCTTAACCCTTACACTATTTTTACATATTGACCCCATCCTTCCTATTCCCCACTTATTAACCCTGTCCTACCTAAACCTCCCTAAAAATAAACCCTGAACTACCCAACTCCTTTCCACTGTGTATATAATGTGTAACGGGTATCGCTTTAGTAATGATTATACGTTATGATGTCATATACTCACTGAAATACCATAGGAAGAAGATGGTCAGAATCACCAGCAGAGATACGATCCCCAGACTCGCTATGAGAATGTGTTTCAGGATTTCAGAGACATTACTTATTTTCTCTGTAAAATAAAAGTAAAAAAAAAACAGTGACGCCGACTGATACAACGAATTAATGCTGCAAATAATAATAACACACACAGTGACGCCGACTGATACAATGAATTAATGCTGTAAATAATAACACAGTGACGCCGACTGATACAATGAATTAATGCTGTAAATAATAATAACACACACAGTGACGCCGACTGATACAACGAATTAATGCTGTAAATAATAATAACACACAGTGACGCCGACTGATACAACGAATTATTGCTGTAAATAATAATAACACACAGTGACGCCGACTGATACAATGAATTAATGCTGTAAATAATAACACACAGTGACGCCGACTGATACAATGAATTAATGCTGTAAATAATAACACACAGTGACGCCGACTGATACAACGAATTAATGCTGCAAATAATAATAACACACAGTGACGCCGACTGATACAATGAATTAATGCTGTAAATAATAATAACACACAGTGACGCTGACTGATACAACGAATTAATGCTGTAAATAATAACACACAGTGACGCCGACTGATACAATGAATTAATGCTGTAAATAATAACACACAGTGACGCCGACTGATACAACGAATTAATGCTGCAAATAATAACACACAGTGACGCCGACTGATACAATGAATTAATGCTGTATATAATAACACACACAGTGACGCCGACTGATACAATGAATTAATACTGTATATAATAACACACACAGTGACGCCGACTGATACAATGAATTAATGCTGTAAATAATAACACACAGTGACGCCGACTGATACAATGAATTAATGCTGTAAATAATAATAACACACAGTGACGCTGACTGATACACACGTGATGCCGACTGATACAATGAATTAATGCTGTAATAATAACACACAGTGACGCCGACTGATACAATGAATTAATGCTGTAAATAATAATAACACACAGTGACGCTGACTGATACACACAGTGATGCCGACTGATACAATGAATTAATGCTGTAAATAATAACACACAGTGACGCCGACTGATACAACGAATTAATGCTGTAAATAATAATAACACACAGTGACGCCGACTGATACAATGAATTAATGCTGTAAATAATAACACACAGTGACGCCGACTGATACAATGAATTAATGCTGTAAATATAATAACACACAGTGACGCCGACTGATACAATGAATTAATGCTGTAAATAATAACACACAGTGACGCCGACTGATACAATGAATTAATGCTGTATATAATAACACACACAGTGACGCCGACTGATACAACGAATTAATGCTGTAAATAATAACACACAGTGACGCCGACTGATACAATGAATTAATGCTGTATATAATAACACACACAGTGACGCCGACTGATACAATGAATTAATGCTGTAAATAATAATAACACACACAGTGACGCCGACTGATACAATGAATTAATGCTGTAAATAATAATAACACACAGTGACGCCGACTGATACAACGAATTAATGCTGTAAATAATAATAACACACAGTGACGCCGACTGATACAATGAATTAATGCTGTAAATAATAACACACAGTGACGCCGACTGATACAATGAATTAATGCTGTAAATAATAATAACACACAGTGACGCCGACTGATACAATGAATTAATGCTGTAAATAATAATAACACACAGTGACGCCGACTGATACAACGAATTAATGCTGTAAATAATAATAACACACAGTGACGCCGACTGATACAATGAATTAATGCTGTATATAATAACACACAGTGACGCCGACTGATACAACGAATTAATGCTGTATATAATAACACACAGTGACGCCGACTGATACAACGAATTAATGCTGTATATAATAACACACAGTGACGCCGACTGATACAATGAATTAATGCTGTATATAATAACACACAGTGACGCCGACTGATACAACGAATTAATGCTGTATATAATAACACACAGTGACGCCGACTGATACAACGAATTAATGCTGTATATAATAACACACAGTGACGCCGACTGATACAACGAATTAATGCTGTGTATATAATAACACACAGTGACGCCGACTGATACAATGAATTAATGCTGTATATAATAACACACAGTGACGCCGACTGATACAATGAATTAATGCTGTATATAATAACACACACAGTGACGCCGACTGATACAACGAATTAATGCTGTAAATAATAATAACACACAGTGACGCCGACTGATACAATGAATTAATACTGTATATAATAACACACACAGTGACGCCGACTGATACAACGAATTAATGCTGCAAATAATAATAACACACAGTGACGCCGACTGATACAATGAATTAATGCTGCAAATAATAATAACACACAGTGACGCCGACTGATACAATGAATTAATGCTGCAGATAATGTTAGAATATTTTACTCATGTATTATAATGGAACAACTATTGTTTATGTGATTTATGTGCTATATACTGATTTGACTGTAGATGACGCTGTTTATAGTTTTTACTGTTCAGCACTGGATGGTATGTTCTGAACTCTATTGTGTCTGTGTTGTTGTTCCAGAAGATTAAAAACTGATCTGCAGGGTGACGAGCCGCCGGGTGACGAGCCGCCGGGTGACGAGCCGCCGGGTGACGAGCCGCCGGGTGACGAGCCGCCACGATGTAAAGAAGATAAGGCTGTGTACACTTTATTTCCATTCAGCCTTAAAGAATTTTCAGATGGGTTATGGGCCCAGCCCAGGACACGGCCTGCAATGGGAAATAAGTGCAAGACACAGCAACAGATAAAGAGTGCAGCAAGAAAAACAGAAAATGGCCAGTATCACAGCTTCAACAAAACTTTACTTTGCAGATCTGTCAAATCACAACTATCAGTCTTGGAAATTTAAGATGAAGAAAGATTTTTCCCAGGAAGGATACATTGAGATGTCTCTGGTTTTCAATATGTCCTGTGTGGCGAGTCTGTACTGTTAGGTGTCTCGCCCAACGACACTTACTGGAGAAGTGCTCTGACTGGGACTGAACCTGTGTCTCCACAGTTATAGAGCAGTGATGTTACCTCTACTCCACCCAGCCGGTACTAATAAGAGAAGGTACATGGAAATGTATAAATGGAGCCAGACATGTAGAGCCTACGGATGAGCGGATAGAGAAGAATCTGAGAGCTCAGAGCATTATCTCCCTCTGAATAGATGATAATCAAATAATAAATATATCTAATTGTAAAACTGCTAAAGAAATGTGGCAAGAACCACAAAAGGTGCATGAAAGAGTTAATCTCAGCAATAAACTGTATTTAATCAGAAAGTTATACCAGACTAAGCTGCTGAAAGACCAGGATATGCAGGAATGTACAAGGCATACACTGGAAATGGTTAAACGACTTTGAGGAATAGGAGAAGAAATAAAAGACTTTCATGTTGCAGCTCTGTTACTTACAGGGTTATTCAGAGAGAGGTGAAAAGCAGGAGAATGACTGGAGAAGTGAAAATTCTAAGTCAAACTAGCCAAACCAGAAAAAATCTCCCATTTATCTCACTTTCCAAATCGGCTATTTGGTTTAGATTGTTCTCTTCTCCTGCCATTCTCCTGGATTTCACCTTTCTCTGAATAAGCCTGCTAATGGTTTACCTGAAAGTTATGAAACACTCGTTACTGCACGTCCAGATGATGAACAGACATTGGAATATGTTAAGGGAAAGCTTGTGGATTAATATAAGCGCAAAATAGAAAGCAATAACGGTGCAAGTGCTTTTAGTGCAGAATCTGCATTAAAGATGAAAACCAGGAATAAAAGTAGCAATGCGAGGGTAGAAACCGGAGAATGCTTTGTGTGCAGAGAACAGGTCAGATAAAAGCAGAGTTTGGAAAGTCAGAATGCAAAAACCATAAAATACAGGAGGCCAAACGTGTGAAGGAACAGACACACATGACATTGAGTATATTTTTCAATCCAGGTGCCACACCTCATCTCTGATTGGAAGGAGCCGCAAGTCACATGACAAGTGATACAAATGTCTTCACTCGCTTCGATTAAAGCAAAACAGGACAAATCACATCAGCTATTGGGCAATATCCCTGTCACTTTGCCAAATCAGTTATTTATGTGCGCCAGATAATCTAGGATATTTAAGCCATTTTTCGGGATTCCTTTTTATAAAAGAAAATTTCCTATTTTGTTTTAACTTAATTTATTTTTTCTGTAACAGCCCTTTTTATTATCATTCATTGGATTATATGTAAATTTCAGACATTTTCGCTCAGTAGTTTCTTTGCAAACAGCGTTTCACTTTTCAAACATTCAAGCAAACTGTTTTCCTAATTTATTCACTCCATTCGTCTGCGGTGTCGGCTTTTTCTGGTGGCCGCGCTGCGTGTGCTCGGCTCCTGCTCGGCTTTTTCCGGCGTTTTCGGCGGGTTAATCCAGATGTTTTTGCGGGTTTTCCGCGTGCATTCACCAGGTTTTGTCGGGTTATTAGAGACAAAGGATTTAAAATGGATGCTTGTAGCCATTTTGTTTTTAAAGACAGTTTTTTTTTCAAAATTTCTCTACGTTTAGAAATGAATGAGATTTTTTTTTACAGAGTTCATTCCTGGGTGAAGTCTTTCCAGACATGAAGGAACCTGGTTTGTATCTTTAGAGGGAGAGAAACCTCTGGTTTATTTGTCAATTTAATTTCTCTTTTTGTTTTTTTTTTCTGCTGTTTTTTTTTTTTTTTTTTTTCTGTTGTGCTTTTGGTTGTTTTTTTTCCCTGGGTGGCTGGTGACTTGTTAATTGGGGGCGTGTAGCCTGTCAGGTGATTTCACTTGTATGGCTACATAATCTCAGGGGCAACTCACTGAGCTTGCTCACAGGGGCTGAGGTGGTCTACTTTTAAGTGGGCTATTTTCAAGTGGAGTTAAAAACAGGAATTCTACCTGTACTGGTCTGGTTTGTATCTTTAGAGGGAGAGAAACCTCTGGTTTATTTGTCAATTAATTCTCTTTTTGTTTTTTTTTTCTGCTGCGTTTTTTTCTGTTGTGCTTTTGGTTGTTTTTTTTCCCTGGGTGGCTGGTGACGTGTTAATTGGGGGCGTGTAGCCTGTCAGGTGATTTCACTTGTATGGCTACATAATCTCAGGGGCAACTCACTGAGCTTGCTCACAGGGGCTTGAGGTGGTCTACTTTTAAGTGGGCTATTTTCAAGTGGAGTTAAAAACAGGAATTCTACCTGTACTGGTCTGGTTTGTATCTTTAGAGGGAGAGAAACCTCTGGTTTATTTGTCAATTTAATTTCTCTTTTTGTTTTTTTTTTCTGCTGGTTTTTTTTTCTGTTGTGCTTTTGGTTGTTTTTTTTCCCTGGGTGGCTGGTGACGTGTTAATTGGGGGCGTGTAGCCTGTCAGGTGATTTCACTTGTATGGCTACATAATCTCAGGGGCAACTCACTGAGCTTGCTCACAGGGGCTTGAGGTGGTCTACTTTTAAGTGGGCTATTTTCAAGTGGAGTTAAAAACAGGAATTCTACCTGTACTGGTCTGGTTTGTATCTTTAGAGGGAGAGAAACCTCTGGTTTATTTGTCAATTTAATTTCTCTTTTTGTTGTTTTTTTTTTTCTGCTGGTTTTTTTTTTCTGTTTGTGCTTTGTTTGGTTGCTTATACACCTGGGTGGCTGAGTGATGTTTCGAATGTAATTTTGGGGCGGTGGTAGCCTGTCAGGTGATTTTCACTTGTATGGCTACATAATCTCAGGGGCAATAATCACTGAGAGCTTGCTCACAGGGGCTTGAGGTGGTCTACTTTTAAGTGGGCTATTTTCAAGTGGAGTTAAAAACAGGAATTCTACCTGTACTGGCTGGTTTGTATCTTTAGAGGGAGAGAAACCTCTGGTTTATTTGTCAATTTAATTTCTCTTTTTGTTTTTTTTTTTCTGCTGGTTTTTTTTTTCTGTTGTGCTTTTGGTTGTTTTTTTTCCCTGGGTGGCTGGTGACGTGTTAATTGGGGGCGTGTAGCCTGTCAGGTGATTTCACTTGTATGGCTACATAATCTCAGGGGCAACTCACTGAGCTTGCTCACAGGGGCTTGAGGTGGTCTACTTTTAAGTGGGCTATTTTCAAGTGGAGTTAAAAACAGGAATTCTACCTGTACTGGTCTGGTTTGTATCTTTAGAGGGAGAGAAACCTCTGGTTTATTTGTCAATTTAATTTCTCTTTTGTTTTTTTTTTCTGCTGGTTTTTTTTTTCTGTTTGGCTTTTGGTTGTTTTTTTTTCCCTGGGTGGCTGGTGACGTGTTAATTGGGGGCGTGTAGCCTGTCAGGTGATTTCACTTGTATGGCTACATAATCTCAGGGGCAACTCACTGAGCTTGCTCACAGGGGCTTGAGGTGGTCTACTTTTAAGTGGGCTATTTTCAAGTGGAGTTAAAAACAGGAATTCTACCTGTACTGGTCTGGTTTGTATCTTTAGAGGGAGAGAAACCTCTGGTTTATTTGTCAATTTAATTTCTCTTTTTGTTTTTTTTTTCTGCTGGTTTTTTTTTCTGTTGTGCTTTTGGTTGTTTTTTTTCCCTGGGTGGCTGGTGACGTGTTAATTGGGGGCGTGTAGCCTGTCAGGTGATTTCACTTGTATGGCTACATAATCTCAGGGGCAACTCACTGAGCTTGCTCACAGGGGCTTGAGGTGGTCTACTTTTAAGTGGGCTATTTTCAAGTGGGTTAAAAACAGGAATTCTAAACCTGTTACTGGGTTTTTTTTTCTGTTGTGCTTTTGGTTGTTTTTTTCCCTCTTAAAGAGGGAGCAGAAACCTCTGAGTTTTATTTTGTAATTTAATTTCTCTATTTTTGTTTGTATTTGAGGTTTTTATTGTCTGCTGGTTTTTTTTTTCTGTTGTGCTTTTGGGTTGTTTTTTTTTTCCCTGGGTGGCTGGTGACGTGTTAATTGGGGGCGTGTAGCCTGTCAGGTGATTTCACTTGTATGGCTA
>RXON01001085.1:0-20361 GCA_009667805.1 Leptobrachium leishanense | reverse complement strand
ACCCTAGAATTTTAACACACACACTAACAGGGTTATCCAAAGAGATCCGAATTGCTTGAGAAAGGTAACCGAATGCTGAAAATCAGCGTTCGGTTACCTTTCCTGGCCATTCGGCTATCCAGAGAGCAGGCAATTCTCCAAATCCTGGCGAATTGCCTGAACATACGGTGCCTGTTCGGTGCCTGTTCGAGGGAGTGAAATCCCCATGAAAATGCACTGCTTCGGCTATTCAGAGAACACAAACCAGCAGTGAAAGGTTCCCCTAATGCCCTGCCATTCGGTGGTTTCATTCGGCAAATTTATTCAGGAGAATCCCATAGGCTTCAATGTTAAAAATATTCCCCGTTTTAATTCAATATCTAATAAACCGTTCATTATAAAATTCTGCAGCAAAAAGTCTCTTTTTTATAGATTTTAGGATACTTTAAGCATTTTTCAGATTTTTTTTTTTTTTTTAAAAAGTCCGATTTTTTTTTTATTTTTTTTTCAGTTAACTTATTTTTTTTGTAACAGCCCTCTTTATTGTCATTCCCTGGACCTCCTGTGAAAATTTCAGACATTTTCGCTTAGTAGTTTCTTTGCAAACAGCGTTTCTTTTTCCCAGATTCATACAAATGGTTTTTCTAATTTATTCACTGCCTCCTCTACGTCACAGCTGCTTCGGCTCTGTGTGATTCGGCTCCTGTTCGGCTTTTTCAAAGGTTAATCCAGATGTTTTTGCTTGTTTTCAGCGTGCATTCGGTTAGTTTTCGTCAGGTTTTCGGCAGCTTTTCCCTGCAATTCGGGGACCCTGTGCTCTTTGCTGAATACACCGCAGGGTCACCGAAATGCAATCGGCAAAAGGAACCGAATTGAAGAGAACGAAAAGTCACCGAACGTGCGGTGACTTTTCGAATCTCTTTGGATAACCCTGTATGTGTTTCCATTGGTCACAATCAGGAAACATCGCGTTATCACACAATTAATGGTTAAAGAGTAACAAATACAGAAGTAAACAGCAACAAAACAACAAAAGCTAACAACATGTAACATTGCAAAATGTATTTTATAGCAAGGTGAGATGAAGCTTTATTTTCAAATCCCTGTATCTCATGTCTATTTTAGGAATCGGTTTTGGAGACCGAACCGAGACCCGCTTGGGAACGATAGTTTACATGGCTCCGGAGATGGTGACTGGACAGGCGTACACCCGGGATGTGGACTGGTGGAGCCTCGGGGTCCTTATCTATTTTATGCTGCATATAGAGGTAAGAATAGACTGGACATCTGTCACGTTTGCTATATCTCTATCACTCCCATGTTTCTCAGCCATCCCTACCCGGCGCACACTGTCAGAGGTGGCAGATTGAGGCTATGCTTCCTTTGGGGATGTGCGCCTCTCTCTGTGTGCCTCTTGCCTGCCTGCATCTTACAATATTTTACTCATTTAATAACCCAAACTGTCCTTTTTATGTTCTTGATGTGGTAATGGTCACGCACAACATTATACCTGAAATATCCTCACTGTAATATGTTCATTTTCTGGACATTTCAGTTTAAATGATGAATCGCGGTTGCCTGGTTGTTTTTTTATGTTAACCCCTTTTTTACCCCACCTTTTCAAAATATAAAAAAAGATTTTTTTTCCTGTATTTCTGTATCAGATGCCCTTTGGTGACGGTGAAGACGAGTACGAGACAATGAACAGAATAGTCAATGGTGAAGTGGAGTATCCCACTCACTGGTCTCCAGAAACCATCTCATTGATATCGCAGGTATGTTGCGAAAGCGAGTTTCCTTCTAATTCTTTGTCATTATGGGATGGATCCTGCGTGTCTGTGATAAGTAGCTCCACATAGAGATTCAGCCGATTATCCACGTATCTTCCTTACAAGTTATGCTGTAATGATATGACATCACACCCCGTGCCCTGTGTCATTTTATGTCCGGGCCCCGCAGAGCTGTGCTTACCAGATGTAGAGGAATCAGAGCTCTATTTGCTCCTCTCCCTGCACTGCCACGTGATCCGCCCCTGCAATGGACGGCAAGATACATTGTCTTTATATCACAGTGGAATGCGTATACAGAGCTTTGTCGTAATGTATAAGGGAGATAGTAAAGGCAGAAGTTACGGCATCCACAATAAATGTTCACTTTTCTGATATTTCTAAATATATTAACGACTTTTATGTCATTTACATTTCAGCTTTTGATAAAAGATCCCACGCAGCGTCTAGGATCCAGCGAAGAAGGTGCAAAGGATGTTATGGCGCATCCCTTCTTCAAGGTAAGTGCATTTTATGGAATTAGATTTTTGGGTCATTTTCCTGATATTCACCAAATAATATGTTATTATATTTATTTATACACTGTCGCATATTAAGTATATCTGTCTTTTGAACCATTTTCATATAAACAGGACATAGACTGGAGCAAGTTATTACAGAAAGAGCTGCGGCCTCCTTTCCTGCCACCTCTCAGCGGCCCTGAAGACGTCAGCAATTTCGATCAAGTTTTTACATCTATGGACCCCGTTTTACCATCTCCAGAGGGGCCGGAGCTGACCGAGGAAGAGCAGGAAGTCTTCAATGTCTTTGACTGGGAGGCTGAGTGGGCTCCGTAACATCAAACCAGCCAATATATTTTCGAATGTAACCTGCTCGTCTACCATCACACATTTTGCCCACCAGCAAACATAAGATTTAACATGTGGGTAAATGCTGCTTGATCCAAGGAGAAATCTGACCGCCATCTGGGGTCAAGAAGGAATTTTTTTCCCAGTTTGCAGCATAATTGGCGAGCGCTTCAGACTGGGTTTTTTTGCCTTCTTTTGGGTCAGCAGCAGTAGGTGATGTGTGAAAGACTGAAGGCGATGGACGGACATCTTTTATCAGGCTGTATAACTATCATTCAGCCGTCACCAAAATAATAAACCGGGCATTGTACAGCACTATTATCTGGAAATCTGTGATCTTTCCTACGTTCAAACCCCTTTCATATTTATAATTTTTTTCTCTTGTTTCATACATACCATATCGTAGGGGTGCACTATTCTCTTCATGGTCGCACTTTCTTTTCTTACACATAATTGGTCATACAATGTATCTCATCACAGGTTTTAAGAACCAGCCTGAATTCTTGGCTTGTATAATCGTAACTCTTCACAAATATTTATGACAAGACGTTGGACCTTCATTAATTGTTTTTACAACACTTAAGGTAGGCAGATCTCTAGGTCTCCTGCTCCTAGAGCTTATCACGCATGATGCTACTACTGTGCTTGTTTCCCCCTCGATCACGGAGTTACCGACACGTAGTGGTGTTCTCCCCCTGTACCTTTGCATCCATTACTACTAGCAGCTTAAATGCAATCCCAAACGTTCAAAGGGGCTCTGCACGCATAGGGACAGGTTGCCCTGATATCATTATGGTAGAGGCCAACCTTTTATGGCCGACTGAGAAAAGCAGTGTGTTTGGTGGGCATGATTTGGGGAAAAACACAGGCTCCTAATAAATATTTATTGATGACATTTTCTTTGTTTACTATACAAATAAAAGAATATGAGAATCCAGGCTCACCAAAAAGCAGTAGATTAGAAGGAAATTTTATTTTATAACCTGTGACTTTATTGGTTAGAATCAGCCTTTTTCAAGCCAAATTCCATCACAGTTCTAGTAGCATAAACATACACATAGAAAGTAAATCCAAAGTAGATGTCAGCATTGACGGGGTTTCCATAAAACCTATAGCTTTATTAATCCATCTAAAAAATTGACGTGTCAGATAATCTCTAGGGAACGTTCAACAGGACAATGATACATGTAACCATTAAAAATGACCCTGTTAATTAGAAGAGAAGAAAGTCACTCACCCAACTGGTGTGTGTGTGTTCCCCCGGCGTGGGTACGTTATGAGTCTGCATGCCCCACGTTCCGGTGAAACCGAGCATGTGATCTGTGAGAACAAAACAGTTAAATCAGGGCCGGTGCAAGGATTTTTTTCTTCAAATGCGAAGGTGTATTTTTCTGCCCCACCCCCCCATATCCATGCCATGGCACAAACAACTACTCATAGGCATGCATTATAACAATCGTAAAGCTCCACAGCAATAAAACACACAGTAATGTGAAGTGTATATAAGTGTATCAAAGAACTACACAGCAATAAAACTCAGAAAAAATTATAGATTATTAAAATTATGGATTACTATAAATCATGAATTAAAACAATTAGATTAAAATACAAAATAATAAATTTAATTTGTATTTTTATTTTAATGTTAAAATAAATTGTACTTTAAATATTATCTTTAATTTTTTTTAAAAACTTTTAAAAAAAAAATTAAATATATTAAAATAAATTATATAATACATTTAACTATATTAATAAACATTTGAACATTAACCCCTTAGTGACCGGGCGGTTTTACACAAATCCGTCCGTTCGTGACCGCAGCTGTTTTTATGTTTCTGCGCTCTTAGTGTTTACGTCAAATTTTCCTCTTACTCGTTTATGTAACCCACACATATTTTACACTGTTTTTCTCGTCACTAAATGGACTTTATAAAGATACCATTTTTTTTCATCATTTCATATAATTTACTATAAAAAATATTGTGAAATATGACACAAAAATTGAAAAAACACCACTTTTTCGAACTTTGACCCCCAAAATTTCTTATGTATCAACAACCGTCAAAAAAATTTATTCCTTAGTAGTTTCTAAAATTAGTACTGAGTTTAGCAATACCCAATGTTTACATATTCCTCGCTTTTTTCCTTATTTTATGCAACAATAAGTGCAAGTAGCACTTTGCCATTTCCAAAGAGTTTATTTTCAAAAACTAGTGATAGTGACATTGTAACACTGATATCTGTCACTAATTCCTGAATAACCCTCCACATATACATATTTTTTTAAAGTACACAAATCAAGGTATTAAACTTGGGGTATTTTGACTCTTTCCATGCAAACCATTTTACCACAAATCTATGCAAAAGTTTGAGAAAAAAAAAAAATTTGGTGATTTTTTTTTTTTGAACGCAATTTAAGAATACATGTACTGTGAACTTTAAGGTTTACTTGCCAAAAAAGCACCCCAAAATATGTTCAGCAACATCTTCTGAGTAAATTGATACCACCCATGTATAGGTATGTCGGGTCATTTGGGGGCTAAAAGGCCTTATTTGGGGGGTGCGCATTTCAGTTTTCCAACTTGGAATTTTCACATTTCGTCATCATGCACCCATGTCCTATTTGGGACATTTTTGAAGCCGGCCAAAGTAATTTACCCCCATCAAACCATATATTTTTAGAAAGGGCACACCCTAGGGTGCTTCAAAGAGTTGTATTTTAACACTTTCCATGCACTAGCTCTTTGTCAATCTTTCAGGTAGTCACTTTTTGTGTTATTTTTTCACACACATTGTACTTTAGGCATGAATTGTCAAATCCATTTATGGTTACTGCCAAAAAACACCCCAAAATATGTTCGCAACATCTTCTGAGTAAATTGATACCACCCATGTATAGGTATGTCGGCTCATTTGGGGGCTAAAAGGCCTTATTTGGGGGGTGCGGATTTCAGTTTTCCAACTTGGAATTTTCACATTTCGTCATCATGCACCCATGTCCTATTTGGGACATTTTTGAAGCCGGCCAAAGTAATTTACCCCCATCAAACCATATATTTTTAGAAAGGGCACACCCTAGGTGCTTCAAAGAGTTGTATTTTAACACTTTCCATGCACTAGCTCTTTGTCAATCTTTCAGGTAGTCACTTTTTGTGTTATTTTTTCACACACATTGTACTTTAGGCATGAATTGTCAAATCCAGTTATGGGTTACTGCCAAAAAACACCCCAAAATATGTTCAGCAACATCTTCTGAGTAAATTGATACCACCCATGTATAGGTATGTCGGGTCATTGGGGGCTAAAAGGCCTTATTTGGGGGGTGCGCATTTCAGTTTTCCAACTTGGAATTTTCACATTTCGTCATCATGCACCCATGTCCTATTTTGGACATTTTTGAAGCCGGCCAAAGTAATTTACCCCCATCAAACCATATATTTTTAGAAAGGGCACACCCTAGGGTGCTTCAAAGAGTTGTATTTTAACACTTTCCATGCACTAGCTCTTTGTCAATCTTTCAGGTAGTCACTTTTTGGTGTTATTTTTTCACACACATTGTACTTTAGGCATGAATTGTCAAATCCAGTTATGGGTTACTGCCAAAAAACACCCCAAAATATGTTCAGCAACATCTTCTGAGTAAATTGATACCACCCATGTATAGTATGTCGGTCATTTGGGGGCTAAAAGGCCTTATTTGGGGGGTGCGCATTTCAGTTTTCCAACTTGGAATTTTCACATTTCGTCCATCATGCACCCATTTCCTATTTTGGGACATTTTTGAAGCCGGCCAAAGTAATTTACCCCCATCAAACCATATATTTTTAGAAAGGGCACACCCTAGGGTGCTTCAAGAGTTGTATTTTAACACTTTCCATGCACTAGCTCTTTGTCAAACTTTCAGGTAGTCACTTTTTGTGTTATTTTTTCACACACATTGTACTTTAGGCATGAATTGTCAAATCCAGTTATGGGTACTGCCAAAAAACACCCCAAAATATGTTCAAGCAACAATCTTCTGAGTAATTGATACCACCCATGTATAGGTATGTCGGGTCATTGGGGGCTAAAAGGCCTTATTTGGGGGTGCGCATTTCAGTTTTCCAACTTGGAATTTTCACATTTCGTCATCATGCACCCATGTCCTATTTGGGACATTTTTGAAGCCGGCCAAAGTAATTTACCCCCATCAAACCATATATTTTTAGAAAGGGCACACCCTAGGTGCTTCAAAGAGTTGTATTTTAACACTTTCCATGCACTAGCTCTTTGTAAACTTTCAGGTAGTCACTTTTTGGTGTATTTTTCACACACATTGTACTTTAGGCATGAATTGTCAAATCCAGTTATGGGTTACTGCCAAAAAACACCCCAAAATATGTTCAGCAACATCTTCTGAGTAAATTGATACCACCCATGTATAGGTATGTCGGGTCATTTGGGGGCTAAAAGGCCTTATTTGGGGGTGCGCATTTCAGTTTTCCAACTTGGAATTTTCACATTTCGTCATCATGCACCCATGTCCTATTTGGGACATTTTTGAAGCCGGCCAAAGTAATTTACCCCCATCAAACCATATATTTTTAGAAAGGGCACACCCTAGGGTGCTTCAAAGAGTTGTATTTTAACACTTTCCATGCACTAGCTCTTTGTCAAACTTTCAGGTAGTCACTTTTTGTGTTATTTTTCACACACATTGTACTTTAGGCATGAATTGTCAAATCCAGTTATGGTTACTGCCAAAAAACACCCCAAAATATGTTCAGCAACATCTTCTGAGTAAATTGATACCACCCATGTATAGGTATGTGTCGGGTCATTGGGGCTAAAAGGCCTTATTTGGGGGGTGCGCATTTCAGTTTTCCAACTTGGAATTTTCACATTTCGTCATCATGCACCCATGTCCTATTTGGGACATTTTTGAAGCCGGCCAAAGTAATTTACCCCCATCAAACCATATATTTTTAAGAAAGGGCACACCCTAGGGTGCTTCAAAGAGTTGTATTTTAACACTTTCCATGCACTAGCTCTTTGTCAATCTTTCAGGTAGTCACTTTTTGTGTTATTTTTCACACACACATTGTACTTTAGGCATGAATTGTCAAATCCAGTTATGGGTTACTGCCAAAAAACACCCCAAAATATGTTCAGCAACATCTTCTGAGTAAATTGATACCACCCATATATAGATTTGTTCTGTTGTTTTTGGGGTGCTACGCCAATCTTTGACATGTGCTTGTCAATTTCTAATTTGACATACAGTATCTTCTTTGCTTATCTTCTTTTTAGGGGCCTTTTTACATACCCCGAGTTTTATGAACGTGCATATATTTGGTAAGCTAACACCCCAAAGTATTGTAAATGGAGTGTTTTTATGCTATGGATGCATCCGTTTGCTCCAAACAAATTAGATACTGTTTGGTGGTCATTTTTCATTTTCACACCCACATCAGTTTTGGACTGTGATTTAGGAGACACTGTTGTTTTTTACTGCATGAAAACTCTCCAGGTTGTTTTCTGCAAGGTCTCCTGAGTACACCCATGCCCCCCATGCCTAGGTTTGCCAGGATTTTGGGAAGGTTCAAATACAATTTTTTGACTTTGTCATTAGAGTTGAAATTGAAGATTATTTCTTCAGCTAGGCCTATCTTTGGTTTTGGGTCTACCGCATACCCCAGTTTGAATTATTGCCAGAAAATTGTTTATATTTGTTATGTTGACACCCCAGGTATTGCATATGGAGTGCTTTGATGCCATGGATGCAACGGTTTTAGCCCAAAACATTTGGCAACAAGGTGTGTGGCGGTAATTTTTCAATTTTCAGATTTTTACGCCCACAGTAGTTTTGGACTGTGATTTAGCAGACACTGTTGTTTGTTACTGCATGAAAACTCTCCAGGTTGTTTTCTGCAAGATCTCCTGAGTACACCCATGCCCCCCATGCCTAGGTTTGCCAGGATTTTGGGAAGGTTCAAATACAATTTTTATGACTTTGTCATTAGAGTTGAAATTGAGATTATTTCTTCAGCTAGGCTATCTTTGGTTTTGGGTCTACCGCATACCCCAGTTTGAATTATTGCCAGAAAATTGTTTATATTTGTTATGTTGACACCCCAAGGTATTGCATATGGAGTGCTTTGATGCCATGGATGCAACGGTTTTAGCCCAAAACATTTGGCAACAAGGTGTGTGGCGGTAATTTTTCAATTTTCAGATTTTTACGCCCACAGTAGTTTTGGACTGTGATTTAGCAGACACTGTTGTTTGTTACTGCATGAAAACTCTCCAGGTTGTTTTCTGCAAGATCTCCTGAGTACACCCATGCCCCCCATGCCTAGGTTTGCCAGGATTTTGGGAAGGTTCAAATACAATTTTTATGACTTTGTCATTAGAGTTGAAATTGAGATTATTTCTTCAGCTAGGCCTATCTTTGGTTTTGGGTCTACCGCATACCCCAGTTTGAATTATTGCCAGAGAAATTGTTTATATTTGTTATGTTGACACCCCAAGGTATTGCATATGGAGTGCTTTGATGCCATGGATGCAACGGTTTTAGCCCAAAACATTTGGCAACAAGGTGTGTGGCGGTAATTTTTCAAATTTCAGATTTTTACGCCCACAGTAGTTTTGGACTGTGATTTAGGCTAGGGTCAGACGAGCGTAGTGTTCACGTCCGTGATCGCGCCTAAAAGTACGTCCGTGAGATAGCATGACATAAAGTCCAATGGAGCCCGACACACGAAGTACGTCCGCACTGAACTGCGGACGCACAACGGCCGCGGCCCACGGACGCAAGGCAGGCAAGAACGTAGAACCGCTAGAACGGCCGCACAAAGTGCGCTGCGTCCGCAACGTCTGCATATAGCTTGTGTGTGAGTGATGGAACGTGGTCAGACGGACTGCATTTATACGTCCTGCATTTTTCACGGACAAATGGTTTTTGCAATTGAATTTATTGTCCCTCCTACATCTGTCAAAAAATAAATGTCAGTGAAAAAACGGACTGTGTGACACTACTGCGTCTTCCGTACTGACGATGTCCGTACTGCACGGACGTACAGTCCGTAGAAATCACGCTCGTCTGACCCTAGCCTTAGCAGACACTGTTGTTTGTTACTGCATGAAAACTCTCCAGGTTGTTTTCTGCAAGATCTCCTGAGTACACCCATGCCCCCCATGCATAGGTGGTGCAAAGATTTTGGCAAAATACAGCACCAATTGTAGAACATAAAAATGTACGAATAAAATGTAAAAGTCTGGTGCCTGTCAAACTGGGGATGCTCTCTAGGGGAGCACAGGCTGTTGTCACTGAAGTGCATGAAACGCAAAATGTTTTCATACCTTCTACGTGACATTGATTGGAGGTAAATGGGGTAGAGCAGATGGGGCTACTGCTCCAGCAGGAGCGAATTGAGGGCTTCTTTATGATGCCCTCAGCATAGTAAGTGCCAGAATTTCAGAAAATCTGGCACATCTAGCGGGGTCCATTGCCTGCCTTGCCAAGTAGGAGTCTGGCTTCGCAGCACAATGCTGATGGGCATACAGATTTGATTGGGCCACGATGTGGCCCAACAAATCATCCCCCATAAACACCTGCAAAAACTGTGTGGCGGTAAATCCTGCAACATCAATATTGATGCCAGGATTTGCCGTGAAAGGAGGGATATCTGGCCTCTGGCGATGAGGCACTACCCACTCCTCAGCTGGAGCTGTGCGTCTCCTGCTGGCAGGTGGTGACCCAGGATCTGCATCAGAAACATCACTAGATACATCAGCCAGCATAGATAATGTTATCTAGCGACGCCTCTGAGCAGTTAGCGGGGTCGAAATGAGGGTCTGAGTCTGACGCAGATGCCTCAGATTCTGACGCCAGGATGGCATATGCCTCCTCGCGCTGTACACCCTCTCAGACATTATATATAATAGATTATAAAATTTTATAATTTTATATATATATAAGCGGATTGTTGGTTCTTAGAAGAACCGTTGGGTTTCACAAGAAAATACAAATAAACACCTAATCTCTCTAAATCCCTCTAAACCTGCCTCAATTCTTCTAAATCTCCCTAAAATCTCTCTAAATTGCCCTCAATTTTTCTAATCTCACTAAATCTCACTAAAATCTCTAACCTGTCAAATCTGATCTCTCTCTCTCGCTCACCAAACACAAAAGTGAGGAGAGGGAGGGAGAATCACAGAGGTCAGAGCCAATATTTACAAAATATTGCGCCTGACCTGACAAATTAGAAATTTTATTTTGATTTTTTCTAACTTCTGATTGGATGTTGCTAGCCTGCCTCTCTGATGAGGCAGGCTAGGAACATCCCACTCAGCCCCAAGATGACCCTGCCCTTAGAACCCTAACCCTACCCTGACCCTGCCCTTAGAACCCTACCCCTAACCCTACCCCTACCCCTAACCCTACCCCTAACCTACCCCTAACCCTACCCCTAACCCTACCCCTAACCCTAACCCTACCCCTAACCCTAACCCTAACCCTAACCCTACCCCTAACCCTAACCCTACCCCTAACCCTAACCCTAACCCTACCCCTAACCCTAACCCTAACCCTAACCCTAACCCTAACCCTAACCCTACCCCTAACTGTCAGTTTATTTTATTTATTTTTCTTTTTTTACACTTTTTTTACACACTTTTTATTTTACTTTTTTTACACTTTTTTTAACTTTTTTTTTCCACTTTTTTTTACTCTGCTGGGTGCCTTGATCCCTCGAGGCACCCAGCAGAGCACCTGATCACTGATGTGATCGTTTTTGTACTGAGTGCCACGATACCTCGTGGCACTCAGTACTTCCTGCCGCTACCGGAAGTGACGGCTCGGGGGAGCGATCACGGACGGACCGGCGGCAGGTAAGTATATTACAAGGATGCCTCGATGTCGAGGCATCCTTGTAATATGCTCAGAGCAGCTGGAAGCGATCCGATCGCTTCCAGCGCTCTGTAGAAGTGCCGGGCACCTCTCGGTGCAACCGGATGTAGATCGCTCCCGGGGAGCGATCACATGGTGCCCGGCACTTCTAACGGCCATTGCACGGATGCCTGGACTCCCAGGCATCCTGCAATGGCGTTTGAGCTGCTGGAAGCGATCCGATCGCTTCCAGCAGCTCAAAAACGGCAGGACGTACCATGTACGTCAGCGGGTCTAAGAGGACCCGCTGCAATGACGTACATGGTACGTCCTCGGTCCTTAAGGGGTTAAAATATATATAAACCATGCACAATTTTTTTTTAATTTTTTAATTAAATTTTGGACATGGGTACAGAAAAAAATAGGGGAGGGGAAGGGGAAAGGAACATTAGAAGAGACTCTCTGCTTCTATTACTGACACAAGTTTTACTTCATTAATTTTTTAATCCGCTAGGTATTCTACCCTTATTAATACAAAAAAGCCAAAAGGTAAGAGCAGCGCCCCCTGGTAATATATAGTGACATAAATTAACAGGGCTTAGGTTGAATATGGAAATGCTTCTTTATACGGAAAATTAAAAATAAAAAAAATGGCATTGAGTTACACTGTAAATACACAATATTTGGATATATATATGTAGATTATTCACACTCAACCATTGAGAGCTTCTTTGGCTCTATATTGTTCGCCTCAGGACTGGACTATTTGTCAGCCGACCTAGCTTAGAAAAGGATTCACTCATGTGGGTTTGAGCCGGTAAAGGGGCACTTCCTTTGTAGGCAGGCGGTTGTTTGTAGGCACATTAAAACTTTAGGACAAAGATTTCCCAAAGGCAGGAACCTTTTCGTTAAGAAATTTATTAAAATATATCCGTGATGCGTTTCGCAGGTATAAAGACTGGCTTTTTCAATGGGCATGCATACTTTTATTATCTTCCACCTTTCATAAAGTTTTACCCTCGCATGGCCGAGTGATCGTAGTTCCGTGAATGCGTGGATGGGTATCATAATAAAAACTGCCAGGCTCTCGCCATGAAGGAGCCATGGCACAGCCTCTGTGTGGTGATAAATAATCCAGAGCGGTGGGGGTAAGCAGGCAGACAGATACTGGAGACGATATATGCACAATAAAGCTTGTATTGTAGAATAGTACACAGCAGTCTAGCACGGAACAGGATGTAACACAGAAAACACAGGCAAGTGGATGATGAGCCACGTAGTCTCTCTCTAGATCCTCTTGAGGAGAGCAGGAGCCTTTGGTACCAGTACCTTGATTTGAAGGTCACTTCTATGAGAGAGCTTGAGGGCTGGGAGCCACTTGAGAGTCTCTGGAACCACTGGATAGTGGGCCACGCAGTGGATCTTCCAGCAGGCAGGAACCAGGTGATGTAAACACAGCAAGGAATGAATAACTGGTTTACACGGTACAGCAGGTAAATCCAGGGACAAGCAATAACAAGAGGGGGCTCTCAGGACCTCTGACACAGGAAGGGAAAAACACAAAATGGAAGAGCAAGGATGGGAGGGCGTGATCAGGTATTTATGCAAAACTCAGGTTCAGACACAGGAGTTAACCCTTAAGTGGAAAGCAGGTATGGAGAGCTAGTGACCCAGGCTGGCCACAGCAGGCTCTCAGGGCTGTGGCATGACAAAAACTAATCAAAGCATAATGCAATATACAGCAAATATACATTATACATAAAATCCCTATATCTATCTTATACAACCCCTTACTGTTTAGAAGAACGTGTTAAAATGTGTAGACGTATAGACGTAACATTCTATGGTGGAATTCTAAGTGTATATTTTAACTATTTATATTAAATACCTGGACTTTTAAAAAAAATAGGTGACCTTCATGGTGGTATCTAATATAATGGTATTTATAAAAAATTAATTAGTAAATAACCAAATAATTATATTAATATTTTACCTGAAACCCAAACTTTCATTTTTATAATACTTCCCTATTTTGTAGTTTCTATTTATTTATATTTCTTATTCCCTGAGTGATATAGTTTCAATAATGTGATTCTTTATTACAAAACACATCCAACCAATTTGTGATATATATATATACTTAAATATTTTATTTTAAACTAATATAAACTTAACTTATTTACCCATAAATCATGATTTAAATATTTATAGGGAAATAGTGAATATAATATTGTGACTACATACAAGGTTATATTATGAATGAATGAATAAATAAATAACTAAATTTAACTAAATTACCAAGTTAACAATAATAAAGATTGCATAAATAAATTTTTTCCTATATACTTTCTAATATTCCTTAAATAATACAAAAACCTAGATTTAATTTCTAATGAAATAATTAATTGTTGTTAAATGACAAAAAGCTGGGTGGAGTAGAGGTAACATCACTGCTATGCATGGAGAGAGCCTGTGGCGTCATGGGTTCAATCCCAACAAGCAACTTCTCCCATAAGTGTCCTTGGGCAAGACACCTAACGGTACATACTCGCCACCCAGGACATACTTGAAAACGAGAGAAATCTCAATGTATCCTTCCTGGTAAAATCCTTTCACTAAAAAAATAATACATTTCACCAAATGGTTTATTTATATGAATCAATTTAATACCTAATTCTATGTGCAATATTTGGATAAGGAAAGTGGAGGATATACAGTCAGGTCCAGAAATATTGGGACATCGACACAATTCTAACATCTTTGGCTCTATACACCACCACAATCGAGTTGTAGTGAAACAAACACAATGTGCTTTAACTGCAGACTGTCAGCTTTAATTTGAGGGTATGTACATCCAACTCAGGTGAACGGTGTAGGACTTACAGCAGTTTGCAGATGTGCCTCCCACTTGTTAAGGGACCAAAGATAATGGGACAGAATAATAATCATAACTCAAACTTTCCCTTCTTAATACTTGGTTGCAAATCCTTTGCAGTCAATCACAGCCTGAAGTCGGGAACGCATAGACATCACCAGACGCTGGGTTTCATCCCTGGTGATGCTCTGCCCTGCAAAGCGGAACAAGCAGGAACTGAAGACAGTTGCAGTAGAGGGCTGGCAGAGCATCACTAGGGATGAAACCCAGCGTCTTGTGATGTCTATGCGTTCCCGACTTTAGGCTGTGATTGACTGCAAAGGATTTGCAACCAAGTATTAAGAAGGGAAAGTTTGAGTTATGATTATCATTCTGTCCCATTAACTTTACCTCAAGCTCATGTTTGCCCCAGCTCATGTTTGCCCCCAGATCATGTTTGCCCCTGCTCATGTTTGCACCAGCTCATGTTTGCCCCAGCTCATGTTTGTCCCCAGCTCATGTTGCCCCCGCGCTCTCCCTGTCAGGCTCCTCCGGCGCCTCCTGTCTTCGAGCGGCCGAATGCAGAGGTTGTAGCCCGGCCACTCGTTGAGAACCACGTGCACAGCCTCACGTGACTGCGGTTGCGCACGTGGTTCTCAACGAGCGGGCGGTCTACAACCTATGCGTGCGGCCGCTCGAAGACAGAAGACGCCGGAGGAGCCTGACAGCGCTGGAGGAGCCTGGCTGAGTAAGTATTCTGTCTTTGAGCGACCACACGCAGAGGTTGTAGACCAGCCGCTCGTTGAGAACCACGTGCACAGTCACGTGAGGCTGTGCACGTGGTTCTCAACAAGCGGCCAGGCTACAACCTCGAGGCAGCAAGACGCCGTAGGAGCCTGACAGCGCGCCAAAGATTGCGTTTGGCGCCAACGAAACCGGCCAGCAAGCCGGCCCAGCGCTGGCTTCCAGTATCGGTTTAGGTGCTGGGGGCCCCTGCACGAGTACCAAGTACTTCCGCTTCCGCTCACAATTCCATGGCAACAAAAATAGAGGAATTGGAGGAAATACTTCAGCATTGTACTAATAAAATAACTGACTTGGAAGATCGCTACCGTCGTCAGAACCTAAAAATTAGAGGGGTTCCCGAAATGGTGCCTAATCATAAGCTGCCGGCATACGTAACGTCGTTATTCGGTCACCTCTTAACGGAGGTGAGTGAAGACTTATTATTGTGTAGCGCTCACTCCCGGAGGAGCCGCTGAAAATGAACCACGGGTCAGTCTCCCCGCACTAGGGAATAAATATACTCCAACACAGTTGTGAGTTTTTTATATTTATATAGTTTACTAAAATATTTGAGCAGATGTTAAGACACGGTATTCACAAGTATTTTTAGAGTATTTTCGTATCCCGGTAAAACGCGTAGCGGAAAAAAAACGAAACACGAGGCTTCGTATTTCGGAAAATAAAATATTCGCAACCGAACATAAAAGCAATGCAATTTCCCGATAGTTCAGAAAAAGGGACACGTAGCAAAACCCCAAACATACAATCCCTTTGTATTACGGCAAACGCGCAGCGGAAAAAGAGAAAAATGTATTCGGAACGTATCTTTGACTTTAACCCCCGTTCCGATTCGCAAAAGGAAATGAGTCCTGCACAGGTTAAGTCCCAGAATGTGAAAAGTGTATCTGTGTGTGTGTGGTACCCGGGTACTGTTCAACTGGCCAGTGAGTTTATTAAAGGAAGGTCTTCGACTAGTCAGTTGGGGCCCTGTGGACTTTAAAGAGAAAACAGCAGAGCGACCTTTTATCATAAAACAGCCTTGGAGGCCTCTCACCCATCCGACGATTTATTTAGGCTCCGCTGACCCAGGATGTCTCTCCACCCGATTTTGACTGGGGATACTAGCGGCCCGATCCGTTGTCTGACTCCACACAGCTTTTCCAGCTCACCGCCTGCTCTCCGTTCAATTCCTCCGGTCTGCAGCAATGCCTGGATCCCGGCGGGTCTTCTTCTCCTCAGCTTGGGTGATCTTCTCTGAACTAACAGGTCTCTCTTGGTCTCTCTCGGTCTCTGTTGGTCTCTGGCCTAGGCCCTCTCGTAATCTTTTGGATGCGTCTGCTCTCTTCCCTTCCCTGGCGCGCTCTGGAACTTTCTCCACGAGGCAGAGGATGTAAGTCTCCAGTCCCCACCCACTTCCTGTCTTCTTGCAAAGCATGCCGGGCATTGTAGTCCCAATATCCAGTATCTCTGATCGCGATAGTCTCCATCTTGTGGCCAAAAATAGGTACTGCCACAGCAAGATTTTACCACAGCGCTACAATTGTTTGACCGCATTCATCGTTTCCCCAAACCTGCAGAGGCATCTCAGAAGGCCCCACGCGACGTACTACTTCGTCTCAATTTTTACAAACCGAAGGAACTCTTGCTCACAGCATTGCGTCGCCCAGATGCCCTCTATCCAGATTAACGTCACATCATGATCTTTCTGGACCTGTCCAGGGCTACGTTGCTGCAACGCAAGACATTGGCTCAGATAACCACTATCCTCCACGCTCACGACATCCCATATCGCTGGGGTTTCCCAAATGCGTATTCAAATTCATCGAGGTGATAA
The DNA here is from genome assembly GCA_009667805.1 of Leptobrachium leishanense. NCBI lineage: Eukaryota > Metazoa > Chordata > Amphibia > Anura > Megophryidae > Leptobrachium > Leptobrachium leishanense. Next base: position 3,404 of record RXON01001085.1, on the reverse strand, counting down.
AGTGTACAATATCTGCACAGTAGAGGACGGCAACCTCCTGCTACGTACCTGGAATTTACTAAGAGCAACATCGCCAGAGCTCACTAAATTGGCCTTCCCAGTCCGTCTACCAGTGGAATGGCAGAAAGTGTGATTCGATCTTTACTCACAAACTTTGTTATACCCCCTTTTATGGCGACAGACTGCACAAGATCGCCGTATCGCCATCCGTGCTGAGGACCTGAAAGTCACCACCCTCGCAAGCCACAACACGGCTGATTCACCGTGAATCCAAGTTGAACAGGCTGTTCCCTACAACTCTGAGGGTCCTAATTTGATGTTTTCCATGGTTACTCAGGGCGAAAACCGACATCAGATCTTTTAAGGGTTACCCATTGCAACAATTTACATCACTATTTTTCTGCCTACTGTTTTATGAAAATATTGTCTTATAGTGTAGAGGGTCTTAATATACCGGTGAAACGTCATTCCTTATATGCTGATTTGCGCATGTTTAATGCTGATATCATATGTCTGCAGGAAACGCATTTTAAACTCCTTAACCAACCCCGTTTGCAATCAAAACCAGACCAAGTTTCATTCAGTAGTTTCCACGAAGTCTAAGGGAGTTACAGTATTGGTACATAACAGAGTCTCTTTTGAGCTACATAGGAAGCTAATGGATTCAGCAGGTCAATACCTGGTTTTAATCTGCATAATTGATCATAAGCCTTATACTCTAGTTAACGTTTATTGCCCTAATATCAACCAAGTCCAGTTTCTCGATAATTTATCGTAAATTGTCCAATCTGGCGCCATACTCCTTTGCGGTGATTTTAATATGAGCCTTAACCCAGCCTTAGATCACTCTGACAACAGCACAACACGTGTTTGCCGCACGACAACACGCCTGGCTCCGAAATTCAATATGTTATTAACAAGTTATGCCTTGTACGATGTTTGGAGATTGACGCACCCTAATGAGCAGTACAGTGCTGCGGAATATGCTGGCGCTTTATAAATACAGAACAATAATAATAATGAGCGGAACTATACTGGACCCCTCATGACTCTTACACACAGATAGACCATTTTTTTCTCCCAGGTACTTTACTGTATTTGATAAGAGATTGTACAATTCATACACGAACATGGTCAGATCATGTCCCGATCACGTTAACCCTACATGACTCTTGTGGAACTTATGGTAAATCGCCTTGGCAAATACATGATAAATTGTTAGGTGACCCTTTAGTTGAAAAAAGTCTCAGACACTTTGCAAGAATATTTCCAACACAATTCCCTTCTTCACATCTCGCCATCTTTATGCTGGCGGACTCACAAGGCAGTTTTGCGACGTGTGTGTATCAAATGGGCCTCTCACTTCAAACGCATTAATGACTGGTAAACTCCAGCATTTGACGAAAATTGATACTCTCACGAGACGTAAACGAGATGCTCCCTCACCTGACATAAATAACCACATAAGATAAGCCTACGACGACTTATTTAAGATGGAAAGACACAACTACTTCTATGCTGTCCGTCGTCTTAAATCTAAGTTATATATTTATTTATTCTATTTTTATTTATTTATAAAGGATTTTACCAGGAAGGATACATTGAGATTTCTCTCGTTTTCAAGTATGTCATGGGTATATGACAGCTAATAAACCAGGGTCCTTCCTAGCACGTCGATTACGCCCTGCCACACCTCCCATGAAAATTGGAAAAATTAGATTGCCTACTGGCAAAAATGTGTATCAACCTGAAGAAATAGCGAACGTGTTTGCCGACTATTATAGTTCCTTATATGATTTATCTCGAGATAAGTCCATCCTGCAACCTTCGGCCCCATTAATCAAAGCTTATTTAGAAAAGTTACATCTCCCAGTTCTATCGACAACCCACAAAATTATCTTAAAACGAGACATTTCACCTTCAGAAATTTCAGTTGCTATTAAGGGACTGCCCCAGGGAAAAGCTCCAGGTCCAGATGGCTACACAGCAAAATATTATGAATCCTTTGTGGGTACACTATCACCTCATCTTCTGGCAGTGTTCTTACAGGCTCAATCCAGTGGATCGTTCGATACGGATATGCTGGAGGCTCCTTCCACTCCTGATCTGTGATGATCAGGTGGGCTTTATCCACATCCGTCAGGGTCCTGATAACACCAAAAAGTTGATAATCTTAACCCACCTGATGTCAACTTCCCCTGTACCTGCTCTGATATTGTCTCTGGATGCTGAGAAAGCATTTGACAGGGTCCACTGGTTATTTCTACGACTGGTTTTGAATAAGTTTGGTATTCCAGAACAGGTCAGCATGGCTATATTTGCACTATATAATACTCCATCGGCTAAGGTGCAGACTGCAGGTTTCCTATCTAGATCTCTCCCGATCTTAAATGGAACCAGGCAAGGTTGCCCTCTCTCCCCCCTTTTATATACCCTGATGTAGGAATCACTAGCACAGGCTATCAGGCAGTCGAATTATGTAGTAGGGCGTCCGGTTAGACCAAAAATACATAAAATTAGTTTATTTGCCGACGATGTCCTTCTAACTATTGCCTTCCCCTTGACATCACTCCCTGCTATACATTCCTTATTACAAGATTACGGTTTAGTATCTTACAATGAGATTAACCACTTCAATGCTAAGGACGCGCTCAGCGCGTCCTCAGCATTACCGCTGGTGAGCTGAGGACGCGCTCAGCGCGTCCTCAGCTTGGGGTCAGCGTTCGGCCGGGTTCCGGCGATCGCTGGCCCCTCCGGTGCGGGCTGACATCCTGGATGTCAGCCCGGCATCCGGACCACCAGCCGCCATTATTAGGTGTCATCGCGGGGCGCGCGATGACACCTAATTCAGGCGCCCCCCCGCATGTGCGGAGGAAGCGCCTGAAAGGGAGGGGGGGGAGGTCCTTCGGACCTCTCTCCCTCCCGATCGGTGGCACACAGGGGCTTAACCCAGGCATCATTTGGAAGGGCACAGCCTGCCCTTCCAAATGATGCCTGGCATTAACCCCTGGGGAGCTGGATCGCAAATCGGCGCTGAAAAGCGCCGATTCGCGATCCTTTCCGGGAGCTGGCCGACATCTTGGATGTCGGCCAAGCTTCCGGGAACTCCCCCAGAGGACTGGCGTCATCGTGCGTAGCACGATGACGCCAGTCCTAGCATTAACCCTAACTGCCACCAAGTGTGGAGATAGGGAGTTCCAATGAACTCCCTATCTCCCGATCCGTGGCAGCTAGGGGTTAAATTTGATATCGTTGGATCGGCCAGAGCATGGCCGTTCCAACGATACCAAACATGAAAGTTAAAAATTTGTAAAAAAAAAAAAAAAAATGAAAAATAATAAAAAAAAAAAATAATAAAAAAAATAAAAACACTTTTTTTTTAGTTTTTTGGGTTGTTAATGCAG
>RXON01001084.1:0-60481 GCA_009667805.1 Leptobrachium leishanense | reverse complement strand
ATATTAGATTAGAGAAAAGAAGTTGTCTAGTGTTCCAGCTTGTTTTGTTTAATTTTTGTGCAATACAGCGATCAGCTGAAGCTGAGCTGCATTTGTTTACCCTTAGGTTTTATTTTCTGTTAGATTTTACATATGTTTTTTGTATATCACTTATATGATGAGATATAACGAGATCAAGAGATCGCGCAGCGCTGCAGAGAGATGCGGAGGGAGACTAGGAATTATTTGTTTTTGGTCTCACTCTGCACCCGGCTAAAAGATACGGCGGATCGGGCCACCCTTTTCGCCGTGGGATAAGAGGTTAGTATGGGATTTTTGGGGGGGATTTAGAGCGGGTTAAATGATTTTTCATTTGCATAATCGTTTAGCACCAGCATAGAGGTATTAAAATTTTGTGTTTCGCTTCCCAGCAGTAAATTGCGCCTGCACTTTGTAATACATCACTTGTCAAGACACTAAAAAAAAATATTTTGCTCCCCATGTTAAACACAAGAGACACTTAAGTACAGGAAGCTTGAGCAAGCTGAGAGGCGCAAAAATTTTCACCTGACTGTAGCGTCAAGATTGGAATATTAACAATTACATATCGAGACGCTACATTAGCACCAAATATGGAATAGCGACCTTTGTGTCATGTCTGCATCGCCAAAAAAACAGTCGTTACAGAAATACAAAGTAATAAAATGTAAGATATTAAAAAATAACAACATTTTACAGATTAACAGAAAATAAATATGTAGGAAATATATTCACAGTCAGGGTTATTCAGAGAGCGTGAAAAGCAGGAGAATGGAGGCGTGGCTTGCGCGCCGAGGGTAATGGCCGCCTGACTCCGGAGCTCCGCCGAGATCGCCCGCTCTGCTCCCTCCGCACCCCATCCACCACGAGATGGGCAAGCCCCGCAAGCCGCCGACCACTCCTGGCCCCTCGGAGCCCGCCGGGGAACCGCAAAACTGCTCCATCAGGCAGTTTCTGACGCCGATCCCAGACTCAGTCTTGGTGCCATCGCGGGACAAAATGTGGTGACCCTCGCCTCTTCGGCCCCCAGCTCCCCCACACATGCTGCAGACACCTGGGCCATGCCGCCAGAGCTCCACCATCTCCTCAGCTCCTTGCCCACCAAAACGGATTTGGCGGCCTCAACATCAAGCCTCCAGGAATCCCTGCTGACAGAGATCAGAGGCCTCAGGAAGGAACTTGGCAGCCTGCAACCCCGGGTTCAGCACGTGGAAACAGCACAGGCCCGCCACACTGAAATCACAACCTCCCACACCAATGCCCTGCAGTCTCAACATCACATCTTACAGACTATGACACGCCACCTGGAAGACCTAGAAAACAGAGGACGCAGGAACAACATTCGGGTAAGAGGCCTACCTGAACTGGAACAATCCCCATCTGACCTGAAACGCACCCTACTCCGTTTATTTAACGGCCTACTACAACGAGACTCTAACACTGACATCGAATTTGAAAGACTTCACAGAGCTCTGCGCCCTAAAGGCCCTCCCGAAGCCCTGCCACGAGACGTGGTTTTCTGTCTTCTGCGACATCCCCTCAAAGAGGACATTATGGAGGCAGCCAGAGCATCTCGCACTGTAATGTTTGAAGACGCCAGTATCTCTTTATATCAGGATTTATCACCAGCGACCCTACAATCCAGGCGCCTCTTACGCCCCCTCACCACGGCCTTGCAGGAACGACGCATCGTATACAAGTTGCTCTTCCCATTCGGACTACAGGTCCGCACTGAAAACGGTCCAGCTATCTTGCGATCAGAACTTGACCTCCCGGTATTCCTGGAAGCCCTTTCATTGCCTAAAGACACCATACTTGCGTGGCGGGACCTGACGAGCATGTACGCCCCCTCATTTGGTGCGCCACTGCGATCTCAGAAGCCTCGCCGCCGCCGCTACTCCTCAACGCGGAATACTACACCCCATGATTCTCAAGATGGATGACTCGCATCTGGCAACTACTCCTACAAATTCTGAGTAAAAGTAGAGGACGTCATCCCTAATAGCTCAAGAGACTGGAGATCCTGCGGCCAACGACACCAGTGGCTAGATCCAGAATCGGAGACCCCCGCACTTTTCAAGACCACTGCTTGTACCATCTCACGCTGACCAGCGATTCACAGCACATCCGACTTGACTGACATCTGCCGCTCGCTGAGGTACAAGGAAAGACACTCGTCTGAACAACGCTCTTGAGATACGTAAGTCTCCCTGATGATTACATTGCATGTCTCCCCTGTTTTTCTTTTTCTGGACTCTGGCCCGATTAACACCGAATAGACTGCGTGAGTAATGGACACGGCCTGCATACGCATCTCTCACGAGGCAGACTCCTACCCAAGAGGAGACCAGCACAGCGCTACATGCTGAGGTCGGCGGCATGCTACTACTAAATGTAGAGCGGGCCTCTAGGCCTGAGTTTTTTCTTTCTTCTGGTTTACAGTTAACTGTTTAGATCATTATTACGTTGATTGCATACGTCTGCCTTTCCTATTTTGTAACCACATTACCCTCGGTTGTCGCTTGCTCCTGCCCCCGAGCATGTGCCTTTGTACAGAATAGTGCGACACGCACTTACCCCCGCATATTGCGGTAGTGCATTGTCTCACTTAGGCACACACTCTTCACCCCCCCCTGAAACCCCCCCTTTTTTCTCTTGCACGTCTACCCCCTTCCCTAGTTGGTAACATGGCTACGGCACCTAGACCCATTAAAATCACCTCGATCAATGCCAAAGGACTGAACATCCCGGAGAAGAGGCATATGGCCCTCCGGGACTTCAGATCCACACACGCAGACGTGGTGCTCTTGCAAGAAACACATTTTGAAGCGAGTAAGGCACCACAAATGCGCGATCTAAAGTACCCAGTCGGCTTTTTTAGTAATTCCACTGCTGGCAAAGTTTGCGGCACGGCCGTTCTCCTCTCCAGGGACTTCCCCCTCACGGTCACAGGCATGGAACTGGATCAGGACGGCCGATACACTTTTGTAAAGGGGTCCCTAGGGAGACAATTTTATACCTTTGCCTCCATTTACTTGCCGAACAGAAAACAACACAAGGTATTACGCTCTATGCTGCGTATTCTTGCTGATTTTCAGGAAGGAATCGTACTTATTGGAGGAGACATTAACCTCCCATTGGATGCACGCTTAGACACATCACGGGGTATAACGAGCGTTCCACACTCGGTACTGCGACAAACTCACTCGGCACTTGACTCACACCGCCTAATCGATTGTTGGCGTGCCACACATCCCACCACACGAGACTACACCTTCTACAGCCCCCCGCACCAATCCTATTCGAGGCTGGACTGTATGTTCCTACCATTTGGACACCTCCACCTCCTCGAATCGGTTGATATAGGCCCGATGACGTGGTCAGACCATCACCCGGTACTACTCACACTTAACTCCCCTCTCGTATGTCCTAAAGACAGAAATTGGCGCCTAAATGAAACTTTACTGAACGACCCCATGATCAGACACGGCACCATCCAGACTCTCCAGCAATATTTCAATGAAAACTCCACCCCTGACACCTCACCTCAAATCATATGGGAAGCGCATAAGGCAGTGATCCGAGGTTACCTGATGCAGCAAGGCTCCATCAAAAAAAACAACACACCCTTCAAAGAGACACACTTATTCAACGCATTCACGCACTGGAGAGATCCCATAAGCTCTATGTGGATGACACAGTCTACGCGGAGCTTTTGGAGCTTCGCTGCGAACTAAACGCACTCTTAAACAAAACTGCCCACAAAGCCTTCCTCACTACTCGCCGGACCTTTCACGAGCATGGTAACAAATGTGGACGGCTACTAGCGCGCGCGCTTAGAACCCACAGAGAGAAACTATACATCTCCAGATTGCGCACCCCACAGGGCACACACGTCACGCTACCGCAAGACATGCTATCCCTTTTTCACGACCACTTCACAGACCTATACAACCTTCCTACAGACCAGCAATCATCCTCCGCAGCTAACATGCACAAATTCGTGGAGACACACACTCGCACTAAGCTAACACCACTCATGCGAGAGGCGCTAGACTCCCCTTTAACGGACGAAGAATTACACACAGCAATCAAATTGAACCCTACCGGCAAGACGCCAGGCCCGGACGGTTTGTCCCTCCGATATTACAAAACATTCCTACCCACCTTGACTCCCGCGTGGTTGCAAGCCTTTAACACGCTCGTGCAGCGCCCCCATGCCTTACCCCCTCAAACCCTCTCCGCCACCATCACATTAATACCCAAACCTAACAAAGATCATGACTTATGCGCTAACTACCGTCCCATATCACTCCTGAACCAAGACTTAAAATTATTTGCCAAAGCCCTGGCATTACGGATGGCTCGCTACATCCCCAGACTGGTACACCCGGACCAAACTGGATTTATACCAGGGAGAGAGGCCAGGGACAACACAGTCAGAGCCCTGAACCTCATACATGTTGCCGCTGAGTCCCGTTCTGTCCCTTCCCTTCTACTGTCGACTGATGCCGAGAAGGCGTTTGACAGGATCAGTTGGCCCTATCTGTTTTGCACCCTCCAGCAGATGGGATTCGGCTCCAACATACTAGCATGGATTGGCTCCCTTTACGCTAACCCCACTGCACACATTAACTTAAACGGCACGCTCACCCCTCCCTTCCACCTCCGAAATGGCACCAGACAGGGATGCCCTCTTTCACCTTTACTTTTCGCGCTCTCACTCGAACCCTTATTGCAGGCAGTTCGAACAGACCCCTCGATCCACGGCTTCGAGGTTGCAGATCACCGACATAAAGTGGCAGCATATGCCGACGATTTGTTATTTTTCATACGCCAACCGCTAATCTCCCTCCCCGCCCTCACTTCTCTACTACGAGAATTTGGTACCATTAGCAACTACAAGATTAACATGGCGAAATCGGAAATATTGGGTCTCACCATCCCTCCCCCGCTTCGCACCCAACTGCAAACCTCTTTCCCCTTTCAATGGTGCAAGTCATCTCTTAAACATCTGGGCATTTCCCTCACAGCAGACAGATCAGACCTCTATTCAGCAAACTACCTCCCACTATTACACACCATAACGACAGACCTCACCAAATGGGCACTGCCCCATGTCACGTGGTTCGGACGCATCAACGTCCTAAAAATGAACATACTCCCCCGATTACTGTACTTGTTTCAGACCTTGCCAATAGCTGTACCAAACTTATTTTTTCGATCCTTACAAACTAGGTTCACCTCCTATGTCTGGAATAAACGACAACCAAGGTTACGCTTTACGCTCCTAACCGCAGCAAAATCTGCAGGCGGTCTAGCATTACCCCATGCACGCCGCTACTACCAAGCCGCGCACTTATTGCGCATACTTGAATGGACATCAGGCCATGACAACAAACTATGGATCCCCCTGGAACGAAAACTGGCGGACAGCCCACTGGCCTCTCTGCCCTGGTTATCCGGCACAAACGCTACCTACCGAGTCGCACCTCACCCGACTATCTCAGCCACTCTGTGTGTCTGGAAGTCACTCCAACACACCACACCCATTGCCCCATGGCCATCACCCCTCTTACCTCTCTGCTATTTACCTGCATTCTCCCGGAGACTAATTCAACCGGATCAAGCACACATCCCACACTCTATACTTGCTACCAGTCTCATAGATGGCAATACCTTTAAGTCCCCAGAAGACATCCCACTACCACTACCGCAATCATTCCTGACAATTTTCCACCATCATAGACTCACGTCTTACATACGCTCTTTAGCCCCCCTATCTCAGTTCACCCGTCCTCTGACTCAATTTGAAATTCTGGCTCAAAGACCACACCCACCGTCTCACGGTATATCAGTTCTATATGGCTTACTACAAAACCTCACAAACCCTATCCCATCCTACCTAGCCAAATGGGAAGAGGACCTCCACATGTCCTTCACTGATGAGGTGTGGAATCAAATCTCCCTCCTCACCACCTCTTGCTCCACTGCCACCAAATCCCAAGAAACAGCCTACAAGCTCCTATCTCGGTGGTATCGCCCACCTAAAACTCTGGAAAACCAGGAGAATGACTGGAGAATGACTGGAGAATGAAAAATTCTAGGTCAAAATAGCCAAACCAGAAACATTCTCCCTTTCATCTCACATTCCAAATCAGATATTTTGACCTAGAATGTTTCATTCTCCAGTCATTCTCCAGTCATTCTCCTGCTTTTCACGCTCTCTGAATAACCCTGTATGTTACATGTTTACAGGTGCATTCTGTATCGAGGTATATTAATAGAGATCTCTTAAGTGACTTTAGACTAGGGGAAGATTTGATGGTGTCTGGGAGGCTATTCCATAATTGTGGTTCACTGTAGGAAAATGAGGATCAAGCCACTTTCTTTTTGTATTGTGGTATTGCAAGTAAGGTGCAGGTTCTGGATCGAGGGTTATAGGATGAGGGAACTGCTGGGGGAAGCAGCCTATTCAGGTAGGGTGGTAGTTTCCCAGAAAAGCTCTTAAAACCAGGTCGTAGCAGGAGACTTAAGTAAGACCCGAAACAGGAAAAGGGCTGACTGGAGACTTGGAAGCAGGGGACACTGGAGACTAGGATACAGCGGTAGGCAATAATCTTGGTACAGTCCATGACCCATTGTCGTGGCAGGCGACTGGCAAACGTAGTCAAAAGTCTAAGCAAGGTTTGGGCACAGGTAATCCAATTTGAAAGGAGCACAGAGAAGGAGCAGGCATCAGGAGAAAAGGCTAACAAGGTTAGACAACGATGGAGCAATGCACCATGGGTGCTCCACCATTATAAAGGAAAACACAGGCCTCGTTATAAGGAGCACCTAGTATGTGCACACAGCCAGAATCTACCTGAAGGTGGTGTTGGAGGAAGGATGCTGCCCAGGCTCAAACAGGAGGGTGCAGTACCACCTTTGGCCTTCTTGCCGAGGCGGCGACGGCATGGTTCATGACAGCATTTCGATAAGTATTGTATTACAAAGTACTAGCGCTATTTACCCGTAGGGATGTGCAAGGCAATTTTTTAGCTACACCTAAAATCTGGTGCTAAATGATTCCTAAATCAAAGGGTGCAGGTTTTCCCCTTTAGCATCCCCATTATATCGCACAGCGTGGAATAGGGCCCATGTCATTATTATACCGTAGTAATTGTGGTGTTTATATTCTTTGTATCAGTACATTTCGGAGTGATGGTACACAAGTGACATTTTGCACTGGCTAAGTAGAAGAGAGTGTGTTTTTCTATACTTATTTTGTTTTGTATACTGCATTTTTTGTTATCAGAAAAACATCTTACATTAACATTGAATGGAATGGGATTAGTTCACAGTTCTAACAATAACATATTGCTGGTGAGCATTCTTTTACAGTCATATAATGCATGTAATTAATCATCCCTTGTATAAATACTAGAATATGAAGTGTTTTTTATGTAAATGTTGTAAATAGTCATATTAAACAGATCAGAGCTCAGATAACTAGAGAAAATATTCAATGTGACACTCCAAACAGTATAGCATCTAATGTCTTTGCAAAACGGAGCAGATCTACTCAGGTATCTAGTGGCTTGTAAAAATGCCTGCAGCTACGAGATGCCTCGAGCAAGTACAGTAAAAGAACTAAATGGCCATTTTACAGATTTTAATGTAAGTCTATTACTTAACCACTTCAATGAAAGAAGCATTTTAACAGCTGATATATCAGTACAAGACTTCACCATTTTAAAGCTAGTTCATCCAAACAATTTACATTTAGAGAATTAAAGATTTGTTTAATAAGTGACATCTATCAAAAAATTTGTATAGTTACAATTAGTAAGTATCACCTTAATACGGTATTTGATTTTTTTACCTAAATGTATTAAAGTATGTAAAAATTGGTCAATTTTCAATATTCCTAAAAGAAGCAAAATTAGTTAATTATTTCATACAAGCATATTAGTGCAATATTAGTGTCTATTTGAAATATAGATTACACCTCAAATCAATATAACTTTATATAAGAACACAAATAGCCAAGACAAATTTTGCAACTGCATTTATTTACTCTTATCTGATTCTTATGAGTCTTCCCATGGCTCTTTTAATTTCTGTATTTCTCAAACTATATATGAAAGGGTTACGCATTGGTATTAAAATGACATACAAAAGTGAGCCGTACTTGTCTTCTTCATACGTCCAACTTGATTTGGCTCTTAAATATGTTATAGAGGCTGAGCCATAGAACAAGGAGACTGATGTAAGGTGTGAACCACATGTTGAGAATGCTTTATTAGTGCCAACTGCAGAAGATATTTTAAGCACAGAGATAATAATCCAAATATAGGACACAACAATGAGCAGGAAGGGTAGTTGTATTATTAAACAACTGTACAGAAAAAATAGAAATTTCATTAGCAAACTTGTCACCACAAGCTAACCTTACAAGTGGTAGTATATCACAGAAGAAATGGTCAATTATGTTCGATTTACAAAAGGATAGGCTGAACACAAATGAGGTTTGACCAAGAGAGGGAATAACCCAGAGGTCCATGATCCCAGTAAGAGATAATAACCTTTTTCCATTTGTCATAATAATTGTGTAATGAAGAGGGTGAGAAATAGCTACATAGCGATCATCTGCCATTAAAGCAAGAGTGAAGCATTCAGTAGTGCCAAGAAAACAGAAAAAGTAGAGTTGGGTAGCACACATTATTACAGGTATAATTTTGTCATTGTGTAGTAAGTCTCTGAGCGACTGAGGGACCGTAACTGATATATAGAAGATCTAATTGATAGACAATCTTCTGACAAACAGATACATGGGGAAATGAAGCCGGGAGTCTAAGAAAAAATACACCAAAGAGGCTTGACTGAAGATTCAGATCAGTGGATATTCCCAGGAGAATGAATTCAATAAATTTGGTGTTATTTCTTATAGCCATTTATGTACCATTCCAACCTAAAACACATATTAATTTATGACTTGGTCATCACTTTTTATTGTATAACATTAGACATTCAGCGAATACACCTTGTTTTGTACTGCGCTAATGAAATAAATGACAATGCATGAATAAAATGTGTTTCATATATTTCTGAACATTAAACAGTACATTTTTAAATAGGTGTAGCAAAATTGATTTAAAAATTCTGTTAATATTCTTTTTAGAGTTATTTTATGAGATTGTGTAAAATATTTACTAGTGCTTGCAAAGAAAGGATATTGTATTGTAAACTGTAAAAGGGAAGAGTTTGGAATTGTAGGAATCAGTTGTTAGTCTGAGGTAATATCACTGTAGAAGCTGCTATAGAAGTCTTTTACTGACTGCCTATGTTCCATGTGGTTGCCAACAATGGTAAAAATCCCTGTTGTTACAACTACAGTCCAGGGCAAGAAAATTCTACATCATCTGGCAAAGTTGGCGCAAACAATGACAAACGATGCTGCACAACCATATCAGCATTATGGTTGAGAGGTGAGTATCTAATAAATATTTTGTAGGGCTGTGGAAATTAACGATTAATCAATCGATTATTCGTAAAAAAATTTGATCGATTAAATAAATTTTGATCAGGGGGGCCTATCAGCTCCAGTATCGGACACTAGGAGTCCGAATCCGGTGCTGTACTGGCTTCCTGGGGCCCTGGGCGGCCCTACAGCAGCGTGTGAAGCACGCTACTTTGGCGCCACCCTCCAGTCACGTGTGCGACACGTCACACACAGCGACGGGTGCAGGAAGAAGACAGTAGACGAGAAGGCAGCAGAGGAATGGTGAGTATGGTGCTGCTTGTCTCAGTCCAGCCTCGGGCCCAGCCAAACCCCAGCAGGGCCCAGACCTCAGGCACACAGCAGACCCCAGGCACACACCAGGCCCCAGACAAGACCCAGTGCCCAGACCCTAAGACCCAGGGCCCAGACCCAGGGCCAAGACTCAGGACCCAAGGCCAGGGCCCAGACCCAAGGCTCAGGCCCAAGGAGCAGGGCTGAGACCCAAGGGCCAGGGCCCAGACCCCAGGGCCCAGACCCAAGACAACAGGGCCCAGACCCAGGGCCAAGACCCAGGGCCCAGACCCAAGACCCAGGGCCCAGACCCAAGACCAAAGGCCCAGACCCAGGACAAGACCCAGGGCTAAGACCCAGGCCCAGACCCAAGACCTAGACCCAGGGCCCATACCCCAGGGCCCAAGGGCCAGGGCCCAGACCCAAGACCCAGGGCCCAGACCCAGGGACCATACCCCCAGACCCAGAGCAAAGACCCAGGGCCCAGACCCCAAGACCCAGGGCCCAGACACCTAGACCCAGGGCCCAGACCCTGTGAAGTTAAGTCATGGATTGTTGAACTAACTAGTGTCGGGTGATTGTATAGAGTGTATACCACATTTATCACTGACTAATGCAGAGTTGCAATGCAAGCAGATCAGCTAAAAGTAGTTGGATCTGTATGTGCGTTATAATTAATCGATTAAATGATTAACAAATATTTGATTAATCGAACACGAAAATTTTAATCAATACCAGCCCTATTTTTTTGGTGGGGGGGTTCAGCTGGTGCTACCTGATTCTGCAGAAGCGGTATTAGTTAACCACAGCTGTGGAGCTGGTTCTAACTTTTTAGTGTGGTAATTAGCGTTAGGACTTTGTAATCTTGACAATAATTACTGATTGCGCTCTCCATGTTAAGTATAGGGAGTGCAAAGTACAGTAAGCTCGCGCAAACGAGCGCAATCACCAATGCGCTAACGGATTTTTTAACCCATTAACGTTCGGAAGGTAATAAGGGGGGCGTGCAGTAAATTCACTTAACCTAGTGCTCACGTTCACATAGCTGAGCGTTAACGCTAGCATTAAGAATGTAATAGGGCCCTAGGTAAGAGGGGACGTTTTTAATCATATCCAATAAAAATCTCTCTCACATTTGGAGTCTAGCTTCTTTCTGGCATATTTGTATGCAAAACATTCTGACCCAAAAACTCTCATCTTAAAATGGTTAGGCCTTTTGCCTGCTAAAAAGATATATGTGTAGTGTGTGCAACGGTTACTAACCTCATAATGACCAATGACGTACCAGGTACGTCCTACGAAAATGGTCGCTTAACGACCAGCAACATACGTGGTACATCATGTCTTTTATCCACACTCCCTCCCGATACTCACCTCTCTGCCCGGGGTCCCTCAGTGGTCTGGCTTCCTTGAAGTCAGCGAGTCCGGCAAATAATGTGGCAAATCAGAGAGCACTGAAGTGGTGACACTGAAAGTTCATGCATTTGATTATGTGAGCAATGACTCTTATTGCACTGTTCAACTTGACTCCTTGTCATTCAGATCTTGAGTCATTCCGTATAACAGCCCCACTTGTTAAACATGTTAAAGCCTTCCCCACTGCTACTGCACATTAATGCATCCTATACTTGGTATTTAAAAAGCAATACCAGCTTTCAAAATCTATTATGTGTTTTTGCAGATAACCATCAACTCTAAATGAAAGTTGTAGTAAAGTAAGGGAGCCCTGGACCTAAAAACAGTCCAGAGTGTCTCCAAAAAATTAGGGCAAAACAGTCAACTACTTGGTAGGATGTTGTACCCTCATTTAATATAGTAGTCAGAAGTCCTGACACACTTTGGCTAATTAAGAGCCTGTCCCACATTCTTTCCAGTATTTAATATAGGAATGGCTGGCTATACCTTTTAAACACAGGTTGTGTATCGTTATATTAGAGGCTTAGAGATATACAGGGTTATTCAGAGAAAGGTGAAGACCAGGAGAATTGGCATGAGAAGAGAACAAGCTAGACCAAATAGCCGATTTGGAAAGTGAGATAAATAGGAGAATTTTTCTGGTTTGGCTATTTTCACCTAGAATTTTCACTACTCCAGTCATTCTCCTGAGTTTCACCTTTCTTTGAATAGACCTGATAGTTTATTCACTCTGGGAGTAATTCACACAACACCAATGGTTTTTATCTGTCTGCTTGTCATAAGTGTTTTTAAGTCATTTTAATTCTCATTAATAAAGGCTATCCAGTCAAATAATTTATCAGTGACGCATTTTGTTTTTGCTACTTTTTTTAAATAAAAGTCAACTTGCTCTTTAATATTTTGATGTCATAATAATAATATTAAAGAACTAGAAATCAAACAATAATAATTCATCAATGAGTTCATTATTCAAGAAGCCTTTTAATTTCAGCTATTTTCATTATCAGAGCTTTGTGAATTTCTTTATTTCGCAATGTGTATATAATTGGGTTTATAAATGGTGTCACCACAATATACACAAATGATAAACCTTTATTCACATGAGCTGCATTAGCTCCAGCTGGAGCCACATATAAACTAATAAGTGTTCCATAATAAATAGCAACCACAAGAAGGTGAGAACTACAGGTGGAGAATGCCTTCTTTCTCCCTACAGCTGACTGTATTTTGATAATAGTATACAGAATACTTATATAAGACAAGATTATTAATATCAGTGGAAAGAGTGTGAACAGTGCGCTGCACAGTAATGTCATCTGGGTAACTAAAGTTATGTCTGAATAACTAAGAGCAATCAGGGGAGCGAAGTCACAATAAAAGTGATCAATGGCATTGGAGCCACAAAAGTGCAACTTACTTATTAATATAGATATGAAAAGCATAGGTATAAATGATATAAACCAAAAAGAAAGAACCAAATTAACACAGTGTCTATTATCTATAATAGCAGAATAGCGTAATGGCTTGGAAATTGCCAAATACCTGTCATATGACATTAGGGCATATAGCAGACCGTCCACTGAACCTATAGTTGCAAATATATTTAACTGAGCAATGCAGCCAATGACAGAACTACGTCCTTTGATCAGCAGGTTGTCATGAAGCATTTTAGGTACAAAATTAGTAGTGTACAAAATTTCACATATTGATAAAAGACTTAGCAATGTGTACATAGGAGTGTGGAGATGTGTACTTGTTGTCACTAAAACAATAATTAGGATATTTTCTAAACAGGTGAATAAATAAATGAATAAAAGAAAGAAGAAAAATGCAATTCTATAGTTATGAAGATGATGGAATCCAAGGATCAGGAGTTCTGAAACAACTGTGCAATTCACTGAGACCATAATCTGAAAATAAGAGGATGCTGTTATTAAGAATAGCATGTTTTTTTTTTTCTTTTTAAATTACATATGCCTGCTTTCACTCATGTGTATATTTAATCCATTAGGGATCAGGCGGTTTTACCATTGTCCGAAAGTACCCACTGCTGTTATTACATTTCTGCATTGTTTGTGTTTGGCTCTAATTTTCTTCTTACTCGTTTATGAAACCCATACATATTATAATATGGTTGGTAATATTATGCAATGTTAGTGAACTTGATCACCCCAATCCCCAGCAGTATTTCTATGATAAAGATTTGTCTCTAGAAATCTCTTAGGTGTCATTGTTAACCAGCACAGACAGAGAATATAATTTAGCTTTTCTAAGGAGAACACATTGTATAGGATTGTACTCATAATATTCTAGCACATGAGGCAAAAGCCTCAAAGATATTTAATGTGCTTGCATTGTATGTTTTAAGCAGCAAATATTGTAATATTAGCTCCTTGAAATGTAAACATTCGAATGTCTCCTGCAATCCAGCACAATATTTTTCCGTAAACATAGGCATTTAAATTTCAACTGAAGTCGGGAATGGAAAATAAAATTCAGCTTTGCCTCTACATTTTGCATTTACATTACACAGTATATATAATTTGTTAATTGCTGTATAAGCAAACTTTACACTAACTATGAAGTATGAAATAAATAGCAATATAGTCCATTTGTAGCAGGAAAGAAAAAATAAAACAAAAGCTGTAAAGTAAAAAGGATTACAGTTCCTTTAAAGTAAACTTGTTGTACTTACTACAGGCCTTAACAATACGTATATTTGAAGTTTGCACAAATGTTCATGGTTCATTTGGGGTTTTATATGTTGTAGAAGCCCTCCATCAACACTTTCTCGAAAGGCATTACCTGTTAATAGCATTTAGTAGAGGTTTTTATATCCTTCATGTCTGATGGTTCCTTTCCCAAACATTGTCCCAAATGCCTCATTAATGTCCATTGTCTCAAAGTCTCAAAGCAATTATTTTCTGTTAACCATATGAAGGGCTTTAATTCAAGACTAGTTCAGGGTTATCCAAAGAGATCCGAATTGCTGGAGAAAGGTAACCGAACGCTGAAAATCAGCATTCAGTTACCTTTCTCGGCCATTCGGCTATCCAGAGAGCAGGCAATTCGCCAAATCCTGACGAATTGCCTGCACATACGGTGCCTGTTCGGTGCCTGTTCGAGGTGAATCCCCATAAAAATGCACTGCTTCGGCTATTCAGAGAACACAAACCAGCAGTGAAAGGTTCCCGGAATGCTCTGCCATTTGGTGGTTTAATTCGGCAGGTTTATGCAGGCGAATCCCATAGGCTTCAATGTTAAAAATATTCCCGTTTTAATTCAATATCTAATAAACCGTTCATTATAAAATTCTTCCATAAAGAGTCTCTTTATTTATAGATTTTTTAGGATATTTTAAGCATTTTTCTGGATTTAAATTTTTTTTTAAAAAAAAAATCAGATTTTTTATTTTTTTTATTTTTAAGTTTACTTATTTTTTCGGTAACAGCCCTTTTTATTATCATTCATTGGACCTCATATGTAAATTTCAGACATTTTCGCTAAGTAGTTTCTTTGCAAACAGCGTTTCACTTTTCAAACATTCAAGCAAACTGTTTTTCTAATTTATTCACTGCCTTCGTCTGCTGTGTTGGCTTTTTTCCGGCGGCTTCGCTGCGTGTGATCGGCTCCTGCTCGGCTTTTTCTGGCATTTTCGGTGGGTTAATCCAGATGTTTTTGTGGGTTTTCGGCGTGCATTCGCCGGGTTTTGCGGTTAGTTTTCGTCGGGTTTGCGGCGGCCTTTCCCTGCAATTCGGGGACCCTGTGGTGCTTGCTGAATACACCGCAGGGTCGCCGAAATGGGATCAACAAAACAAACCGAATTGAAGAGAAAGAAAAGTCACCGAACGTGCGGTGACTTTTTGATTCTCTTTTAATTACCCTGGTTGAGTTACCTA
Organism: Leptobrachium leishanense; assembly: GCA_009667805.1. NCBI lineage: Eukaryota > Metazoa > Chordata > Amphibia > Anura > Megophryidae > Leptobrachium > Leptobrachium leishanense. The sequence goes on along the minus strand of RXON01001084.1, from coordinate 45,373 downwards.
GTTGGTTTAATATAAATAAAGTGGGTAATGCTATTTTTATTTTGTCTGTAACTTCTTTAGACATTCTAAAGCCATGCTGGGCTAGGGGGATAATAAAGTTTGACACTGCACTTTTATTTTTTGAAACAACGTAAACTGATAATTTAAAAATATTAAATATCACATATATTGTATTATGCCTTTTATGATAACTTTCTATGTCTGTTTCTGGAAGACATGACTCCTAATGTGACAGCGGGAGGTGAACTCTGTAATTGACCCACTACTTGATAAGTCCAGATCCATCTCTCAGACCCCCATGCGCCCAGCCCAGGTTCTTAGAATTTTGGACTCCACCTTAAATCTTCATGATTCATAGTGTATACTACAACCTTCGGAAAGGGATTACACCTTCCAATCGCTAGTACACCACTCATTTTCTAGGATCAATTTGATTCTCAGATCACAATCCAGTGTGGTTGCAATTGTTAATGCAGGGTCACACACCCTGCACACCACACTGGCGCTTTCCTACATATCTTGCTCACAACCCCTCTTTTGGTCTATACCTACAATCCAGCTAGGCGAACTACTCAGATGACAATTTAGTACATACTGACACTCCTAAAATGTTTTGGAAAAAAATCATTCATATCTGGCATTCGAGGATCTCTCCAAAGTCCTTGTCTGCTGCTGCAATAGGCTATTGATATATCAGGAAACAAGCGGCATTCTGGGTCTCACCATATATATAAATTTTATTTGCTCAACATTTCAGTTTGTTATCCACAAAATTCATCAGGCACAGGTTTTTCTCTATTGCATCCCCGTTTTACCGCGATGACTGTAATGTAGCCCATTTCGTTTTACAGCAGAGCTTTAAATCTTTCTTTTCCTTTACTCTGTAACCTGATATCAATGCTCTTCTTCCTGCACTGAACAGCAGAAACTCCCATCCCTTAGTGTGATCAAGAAAGATACGGCGCAGGAAATATTTTGAATAAATAACTTGTAGTAAATAGTACACACAGGGAGGGTTATTCAAAGAGATTTGAAAAGTCACCGCACGTTAAGTGACTTTTTGGTCCCTGCACTTCAGGGCGGTTCAGCGATCCTATTTCGCCGACCCTGCGGGGTATTCAGCAAGCACCGCAGGGCCCCCGTACTTCATGGAAAACCAACCGCAAACCTGCCGAACACTAACCGAACACTCACTGAAAACCGCAGAAAACAGCTGGATGGACCACGCCGAACACGCAGGGGAAACTCGACTAACCGCCGATCACTGCGCAGAGAGCAGCCGCCAGAAAAACCCGACACGCAGTCGAAGGAAGTGGAAAAAAAAAAAAAAGGCTTGAAAGTTTGAAAATTGAAACGCTGTTTTCATAAAAGCTACTGAACGAAAATGTCTGGAATTTACATATAAGATCCAATGAATGATAATAAAAAGGTCTGTTGCAGATAAAAGAAAAAACGATTTAAAAACCAAAAACGGAAAAAAGTTTGCCAAAAAAATGCCTAAAAGATCCTAAAAGGTCTAAAAATAAAGAGACTCTTTACAGCAGAATAAAATAATAAACAGTTTATTAGATATTGGATTAAAACGGGAGTATTTTTAACATTGAAGCCTATGGGACTCTCTTGAATAAAGCTGTCGAGTGAAACCACCGAATGGCAGGGCATTTCGGCAACCTTTCTCAGCGGTTAGGTGTTCTATGAATAGACGAAGCATTGCTTCTCTATGGGGATTTCACTGCCCTCAAACAGGCAGGCACCGAACAGGCACTGTATGTGCAGGCAATTCGCCAACATTTGGTGAACTGCCTGCTCTCTGAATAGCCAAATAGCCAGGAAAGGTAAATGTACTCTGAATTTCAGTGTTCGGTTACCTTTCGGCCACAATTCGGATCACTTTGAATAACCCCCACAGTTTCATTTGCTAAAATGCTCATTTTACTAGAGTGATTTCAATAAGGATTACTATAACATATTATCCCTTTAATGGGTCCAGGTGGGGTCCCTTCAAATTTGCCATTCCCTGGGCTCTGTCTAGCTAAAATTGGTAGAATGCCGCTCCCGAAACCTGTGTCTGAATCCGCCACTAGACTCTGGGTATACATGTATCTGAGGTCTGGGTATACATGTATCTGGGGTCTGATGTCTGTTTTTAGCAGTTCCATATTCATATGCCCAAGTCTGAGCATCTTGTTTGTCACCATAGGAGGGACGATTACACACTGACTAGACTCGTCCATGTGACACGCTGAGACAGAGTTGCCATTGTGAGGAGCAGTGCTCTGTCCTTTCCAATGACACCTCGATCGACCATGTACGATGCACGGTTACAGAGATACAGTGGTCCGAAGATGTGTGGGAAGCTGGATGCTGATCCCTGGTGGGGGGCACATGGGGAAGGAATAACCTAGAAACACCTGTTACCTTGACCACAAGGGGCTGGACATTTCAGAGAACTTCCAGCCACTATAAAGAAGGAACTTCATTAGGAAATCCCAAAATTGGTCGCCCCGCTTTTGTGCCCCAATTCCTGAAGCTCAGGTCTGAGCTATCGCTACTATAAGCTTCTGGGGACAGATAAGCCACTGCACGCAGAGGTGTGGTGATCACAATGACTATAGTGTCCCTTTAAAGTTAGCATGTGATTTACTTTTAATTGGTAAGTCACTAAACACCAATGTTCACCATTTTTGCAAACAATGGTAGAAATCACAGGTGTTGCAAGTACAGTGAACTTCAGCCATCCAGAGAAGGAAAATCCAAAACCAACAGGAGAAATTCTTACAAGCAATGAAAAACATAAAATAATGACTCCACTATTTGTGCTGTTTTTTTAATATCTTGCATTTTATTACTTTGCATTTCTGTAACAACTGTAACAATTCAATGTTCTTGAACCCAGGACCTACATGAAAATGAGAGAAATCTCAATGTATCCTTCCTGATAAAATACTTTATAAATAAATAAATAAATATGGACACATTAGGTGGGAATGTCAAATGTACACAGAATGGAAGAAAAGTTGAGAAGTTATTCACTAACCTCCAAATTGGCCTCAAATTGCATCGCACGTTGAATTTTACCGTTCGGTGCAATTTCGGACCAATTTGTCTAATCACTAGGCTGTCAATTTGGGAAATACAGGCGAACTGAATTGACAGCAAAATACGGTGCAATTCGCTGCAGTTCGGCAGCCCCAAATGGCCCCACAGAGGACTATCGTGTCTTCTATTCAAAGAATGCCGAATTGCACTGAAATTCCAGCAAAATACCCTAATTTTCAGTGTTTCAAATCGACAGGATTAAACAGTCAAATCCCATAGGATTCAATGTAAAAAACTAACATTCCTTTAAATTTTTGCAAGAATAACGGTTATTGCTGCAATTCGGCAGTTTTCACTGGCATCTATTAATTGCTTCCGTGACTTCGGTTTCTGGAAAATACGGTGACCATTCACTAAAGAATGAGTTCTATTTTCGGTGAAATGAAAGCTCTAAAATGTGAAACACAAAACACAAAGCACTTTGTGAATAGACCTTTAGGTCATTGTAGCAGAAACTTTAAAAATATGGGGAAAATTGAAGCAATGGGGTAATGTAGTATTATGAGGCCAATGAAGTGCTTAATAACGGAACATTTGTCATATGGAAAGGTTTTCACAATAGATAAAATATATATAGAAAAATAGCTAGAATGGACATTGAAAAAAATACATATATTGAAATACATAGTGACTAGTGTGCCCCTTTCAGCCATACTTTCTTATTGAAATACAGATAAAAATCTAACAATCTAAATCTAACGTAACTCAATATCTTACCTGTAAGGCATTAATGTGATTTTACTTCCTGCTCTTGTACAATGACTTATCAAATTACAACCACAGAAATTGCATATTGCAAAAAGAACTGTACATGTAAACATACAAAAACCATTAGCTTTACAGACAATTTAATTCAGATACTAACACAATTAGATATTCGTAATAGTATGGCTATGTGTATCATAAATACTTTATACAATAACAAAAGATATATGAAATTTAGATGATAATAATGGTTTTGTTACGATTGGGGCCTAGCCTTGAGTGCAGGAGGGCTGGGTGTGAGCCTAATGTGCAGTGAAACATTCTCTAGACAGGTTACAGGGTTAACCAGACAGGGTTTATTCTATAAAGCAAGATATAAACTGACAAGACTAGAACCGAACTAAAGCACATAAACAGAATGTAAACAAACCGGAACTAAGCACTACGGTACACACAAGATATATGCTAATATACATATTCCAGACTGGAGCAGAGGAAGAACACAGAAAGGCTAGAGTAACAAGAGAACGGCTTGGAGTCATAGGAGTGGGGACTTTAGGAATGGCAAAGAAACAAGAGAAATGGAGTAGCGAGAAGGGGCAAGAGAAACAATAGACACAGAATGAAACCGTACAGTATACTGATGTCATGGCCACCTGGGCGCTGTCACGGCCTGGACCCCCTGATCCTCTGACACCTCCTTTTTGTTGCCCTTTTTTCCGTGTCCTGCATTCTGTATGCAGGTTCCAGGACTTTGTTTTGTTTTTGTGTTTTTTTTCCTTTTTTCCCATGCACGGTTCTGGACTTTGATTTGTTTTGTATTCTGAACCTGATCCATCACCTGCACCTCATCCAGCCTGATCTGCCCTGCTCTTAAGGAAGCTACGCCCCTGGTCCCACGCTTCCTGATTGAAGTCTCCAGTGAAGTCTCCAGCCTTGCCTTGAGCAGACCTGAATTCCTGATCTCCTGAGACCTTTTTGCCTGGATCCCCTCTGAACATTTGTCATTTCTGATCATTCCTCTGCTTTGCTCATCATTCATACGGTATCCTCTTTGTCCCCCCTGTACCCCTCTGTTTTTCTGCTAGACTTACTCGTGTACCAGACCCTTGCTAAACCTTGACAATCCTATTTCTGTATCCTTTTGTACTTTTGCTTGGAGATAGTGTGCCAGACCCTTGCTAGACTTAGACCATTCTATTTTCTGGATCCATTTGTACCTTCGCTTTGATATTGTGTTATCAGTGTTCCCCTCCTGTTATTTATTTGTTTATACCCCCTTTTGGTACTGCCTATCTTGGTATTTATTTCTGTTCTTAATAAACCCCTTTTGCCCTGTAACCTGTCTGCTGCAATATTCACTGCACATTGGGCTCACACCCACACTCCTGCGCACCCATGCCAGACCTCACCCATGACAACTGAAAAGGCAATACTAAAATAAGATGTAATATAAATAACAAGTAATCCAGGCAAAGCTACAATATAGGTTCAGGCAATAAGAATAGTCATAAACAAGAGCATGGGGTCTAAGTAGGTCACATGTAAACTGCATTGTCAGAATACAAGGCGATAGGTCTGATACACAAAATATCCAAGATAATTGGGTACAGGGGACACAGGGGACAAAAGAAGGTACCAGTGCTATGATAACTACAATCCAGAACAAAGCAGAGGGTAAACATGGAATAACAAGAAAACCTTGAGGGATACAGGTCAGAGCTCAATGGAGACAGAGCACACTCTACCAGGACCAGGACTTCAATGAATGAGGAAGCAACTTCCTCTGGGTGTTGCTTCCTTTTAAGCAAAGTTCATTAGGCACAAGAGTTCAGGTGTGGCTCATGAACTTGTATACAGAATACTGGCAGGCAGAAGGTCCAGGAACCAGGATAGTCTCTACTGTGAACGCCACAAATGAGTCGTGACTGGCAATAGGACTACAGGGGGTGCCAGGGCTTAGAATGTCCAGATCCAAGGGGCTACCAGGGGGGCACCAAGGGATCAAATAGTCCAGAACATCACAGGTTGAGAGGGTTGACTTAAGTTTTTCTTGCAGAGCCTAAAGTCATTTGACCCTACAATTGATGTCTTCATTATATGTTAAAGTTATTGGATTCCATTCCTATCAGTCAAGTTAAACAAAATAGACAAGAAACCTACAGGGTTATTCAAAGAGATTCGAAAAGTCACCGCACGTTTGGTGACTTTTCGTTCTCTTCAACTCGGTTCCTTTTGCCGATCCCATTTCGGTGACCCTGCGGTGTATTCAGCCCCCGAATTGCAGGGAAAAGCTGCTGAGAACCTGACAAAAACTAACCGCAAAACCCACCGAATGCACGCAGAAAAGCCACAAAAACATCTGGACTAACCTGCCGAAAACCAGAGCCGAACACAGCCGAAGCAGTCGAAGCAGCTGAGACCGCAGACGAGGGAGGTGAATAAATTAGCAAAACCGTTTGTATGAATCTGTGAAAATAAAACGCTGTTTGCAAAGAAACTACTGAGCGAAAATGTCTGAAAGTTACACAGGAGGTCCAGGGAATGATAATAAAGAGGGCTGTTACAGAAAAAATAAGTACACTTAAAAAAAAAAATCGGACTTTTTAAAAATAAAAAAAAAACAGAAAAATGCTTAAAGTATCCAAAAAAATCTATAAATAAAGAAACTTTTTGCTGCAGAATTTTAGAATGAACGGTTTATTAGATATTGAATTAAAACGGGAATATTTTTACCATTGAAGCCTATGGGATTCTCCTGAATAAATTTGTCGAATGAAACCACCGAATGACAGGGCATTAGGGGAACCTTTCACTGCTGGTTTGTGTTCTCTGAATAGCCGAAGCAGTGCTTTTTCATGGGGATTTCACTGCCCTCGAACAGGCACCGAACAGGCACCGTATGTTCAGGCAATTCGCTAGGATTTGACGAATTGCCTGCTCTCTGGATAGCCGAATGGCCAGGAAAGGTAACCGAACGCTGATTTTCAGCGTTCGGTTACCTTTCTCAAGCAATTCGGATCTCTTTGGATAACCCTGCTAGTTTCTGGTCTCTTTCTGGTTCTTTTAAGTGTTACTCTGGCTTTTTCTTACATGCAACAAAAAACTAAGGGGGTTATTCAATAATGTCTGCTGTTTGCTGAAGTTGAAACACTGGCAAAAATCGTCGTTGTAACTCCAACACAAGTGTGCCGGCTGGGTGGAGTAGAGGTAACATCACTGCTCTGCATGGAGAGAGCCTGTGGAGTCATGGGCTTGATCCCAATGTGCAACCTCTCCAGTAAGTGTCCTTGGGCAAGACACCCAACAGTACATACTGGCCACCCAGGACATACTTGAAAACGAGAGAAATCTCAATGTATCCTTCCTGGTAAAAAATCCTTTCTCACAAGTGGCACTTCACAAAGTGTGATCAAATTAGCATCAGAAGAATCTTTAAATTGCAGCTTGTCCTCTGGCTGTTTCAGTTATTCTTTTGTGACAGGCGGCTTTTGTCAGCGTTACAGCTAAGGTGATTTTCGCTGGCATTTGTAACCTGGCAAATACCTGCACTTATTGAATAACCCCCTAGAAATTAATGAGATAATAGCAAACATTCTTGAATATGAAATCAGAATAGCAAACTTACTGTTTTATCCATATCTTTTACCTACTGGAAGGTAGGCATCAGATGAAAAACATAAAACAAATAATAGTCTCACATGCACCATAAGTTATTTATGCTTCAGCAACGAGTACTAAATGACCCAGTCTTCTCTTATTTTACTGCTGAATATGAAAGGTCCAGCTGAAAATGTATTTTGAAAAAAACATGATACAATTCAGAGTGAGGACGGATGGTTTATATAGTTCTTAAATTTAATCCCACAGGAAAAAACCTTCTCTGTGGATAACAATGAACTTTAAAACTTTAACACTGTATTAGCATAACAGACAAACCAATAAGTTTTATTGAAAGTTCAAAACAAAAACCTCTGTCAAACTCTATGCATCTCTTCTCTAAAACAAAACAATAAATTTATACGTGTGTGTGTATGTATATATATATATATATAAGGAGAGAATGGCTGCAATCAAAAAATAAAATAATAAAGTTTATTAAAGCATATTAAGAAATGAAGACCGACGTTTCGGCTCTCACCTTGATAATGGCTCCAGAGAGAGTCGAAATGTCGGTCTTCATTTTTTAACATACTTTAATATGCTTTAATAAACTTTATTATTTTATTTTTTGAGTGCAGCCATTCTCTCCTTATATGTATCTATTCACCATTGTTTGGCTTTGCACCGTATAGATATACGCATTATTTTTTGAAGGTGTAGCAGGATTATAGGTTCACTGTATATATATACTGTATATACACCAACAACAAAAACAAAGGAAGATCCTCCAACCCTAACGCCAACAATAACCTTAATCCTCTCTAAACCTAACACTAGTTTGGGTTGTGTTTAGAGTTAGCCCTAACGCAAACCCTAACCATAATTATTTATTTTTTTTGAGAAAGGATTTTACCAGGAAGGATACATTGAGATTTCTCTTGTTTAAAGGTATATCCTGGGTGGCGAGTATGTACCGTTGGGTGTCTTGCCCATGGATACTTACTGGAGAGGTGCTCTTGCTGGGATCGAGCCCATGACTCCACAGGCTCTCTCCATGCAGAGCAGTGACGTTACCTCTACTCCTCCCAGCCCAACAGTTAGCACTTTATTAATAAATTACAGTGATACTGTTGTTCACCATAGATTCAATATATTAACCCCTTCACTGTAGATGTGTGGAGGATGTCCTGGGGATTCCTCGCTCTGTGCATCCTCCACACGTCATGGGGTATCCGCAACGAAAAGGCAAACCCTAGCCTTTTGCAACAAAGTCCTGGGCGATCTAACTTTCTTGAAGTCAGATTGTCTCTTTAGACTCCTGGCACACTGACGTCATTGAGCCAGGAGAGTACCTGAAACGGAGGGGCTCCTTCGGACCCCTCTCCCTCCAATCAGTTAGACTTACATAAAAATAGAGAGGTAAAGGTCACAGTCTGACTTTTCCAGTGATGTCTCTCTTAACCCCATATGTGCCAGTCCGCGATCCGGCGCCGGATCGCGGACTTCTACCGGAGGGGACTGACAGCTTGAATGTCAGCCCAGCCTCCGGGGCCTCCCCCGCCCACTGACATCAATGCGCATATAATATAATTTGTCTGGGTCCTACAATAAAACATGACTTCAAATCACGTTTAAGCATGATGAGCCCAAAACAGTCAAAATGAGCTCAGCACACAGAGGTGAAATGGCTCAGCAGTGAAATGGTTGAAACTGTATCAAACCTCTATTAAAACAATGATAATATTTTTGTTTGACTAAATTATGGTGAGCTTTGAACAATGATACTACCATTATTTGCAGCACTCCAGTGTCTTTATAAAGTTGCCAATAACATTAACACTAACCCCCAACACTAGCCCTAATCATATGACACAAAAAACTGGAAATCCTAACCATAGCCCTAACCTAATCCTTATTTTAGCCCTAACCCTAGTGCTAACCCTACCCCTAACAGTAATCATATAACACACAAAAATGGTAACTCTAACCCTCGCCTTACCGGGAAATTTAGAGAATGAATGAATAAATACAGAAGGAAAGAAAGCAAGGAGTGAAAAATACAGAGAATGAATAAGTACATAAAGAAAGGATGCAGAGATTTACAGGTCTATTCAAAGAAAAGTGAATCTCAGGAGAATGACTGGAGAAGTGAAAATATGAGGTCAAAATAGCCAAGTCAGATAAATTCTCCCATGTATTTCACTTTCCAAATCGACTATTTGTTCTAGATTGTTCTATTCTGCCAGTTCGCCTGTTTTTTACCTTTCTCTGAATAACCCTGAAAGAATACATAGAGCAAGAAATGCAAATGAAAGAATGGATGCACAGGAAGGAAAGAATACAAAAAGAAAGAAAGGAGACAGAAAGAAACAGAATGAAAAGATGCAGAGAGAAGGAATACAGAGAAAGAATGGGAGCAGAGAGAAATAAATATGGAAAGAAAAGATTTCAGAGTGACATATGATACTGAACAAAAGAAGCAATACAGAGAAAGAAAGAATGCAGAAAGATTACAAGGCGAAAGAAAATACGGAGAAAGAAAGATAGCAGACAAATAAACAATAGTGAAGAAAGGTAGGAAAGAAAGGGGTGAAGCGCCCACCGGAATTAAGTATCTATCCCACTCGCTGAATGTTGTGTGCGGGGGTTTCTCTAAATACCCAGTAACAATTTAGACAAGAAATACAACACAGCGCTAAAGAACCGAGGTCCACAAGACAGTGGGTTAGATACTTGGTATGTCCATAAACAGTAGTCCTTATCTTCAGGAGCAGATCTTCTTAAGGATACAGATGGGATTATGCTGCAGGAAAAAACACAGAGAACCGGAATTGCGCCGTATGACAACACCAGATGTGGGATCAACTTGTATCAATGTTCAACTCACATTTAGGGGAGCCCACAACCGGCTCTCAGGAATAAAGCGGACAGGGATTTATAACAGGCGCCCATAGACCCTTCGGTTCACTTCTCCGGGATTGACCAGCAAGAAAAGGCTGCAGAAAGAGTTGACACAAAGCCAAGAAAGAAGCACCTCCTGGTGCAGTAAATCACAAATAAATTTGGCAGTTTTTAAAAACGAAAGCCAAATTCGCACTTACAAGCGGTTGAGCCTCTATTGGCTCCGTCACAATGTGCACTGGGGATCATAAAGGTGTTCCCCGGACCTTCTTTGTAAAATCATAAAGGCAGACAGCAATGAAATTTGAAAAATATAAATAAAAACATTTATTGGCTTAAAATGTACAGATTATATCTACCAGGACGCGTTTTGCCATAAATGGCTTCCTCAGCTGGAGATTACACAAGTGTTCTTGCTGCTGCCTTTTTATACAATTAATCCCCATGAAAATAGTTAGGCAATTAAGCCCTTAACATCCAATTAACATAAAATCAAAAATAAGATCAGCATCAGGTGTATATATTGTGGCACCTGCCTCTTAACTCAATCCAATCTCTTTTAATGTCCACCCCAATCGCAACATATAATCAAGGTTCTTCATTTATGACATATGTGAATCGCATCCGCCATTTTGCGCATGCGCACTAGCTCCGCGTTTCACAATGAAGCGCTTAGTTCTAAATATTGCACCCACCATTTTGCGCATGCGCATTCGCTTCGCGTTCCACCTTGGAAAGCGGAACTCCGATTCTACAGAGGCAACATAGCGGAGAGAAAAGGGGAAGGTAGCACCGACGCTCCCCATAGAGAATCGGCCCATATGGCCAAAATCTATCTTAGTATCGCTCCACTCCACCCCGCAGAGGAAAGCGGGGGGGAAAGAGGGGAGGGGCCCATGTCACACACACAGGCCATCACCTCCCTTCATACATGAACGAGTACACTACGCCACACGACCAATCAACCGTTAATTGAGGCAATCAGAATTACCAAATACAAGAGATAAATCTAACTCAAGTGGATTATCCCATGTGTAAATAAAGGTAGACAATACCCTAACTAATCATCTCATGGGTGGTTATACATATATCCACTAACTGTGTATAAAGTGCCATTTATAAAGGTGCATTAAGTGTTATGTTTATTATCATATAAATCTACTACTTCTATTTCATTCTATAGTCACTATATGTAAAATAAAGTGCATTAAACGTTAAAGTGCTAATTTGCAAACTTCTTATTCATTAGAGGCAGATTATGAATTGTCTCTATAATTACTAAAAGTGAAATAAGTGCATTAAATATTCTTCATTAAAGTGCTGGTTTACAAGCTTCTTGTTAGAAGCAGATATACTCTAACCCTTATAAATTAAAAGTGAACCACTTTCTATTAGATATATCTATGGCTAATATCTAATTAATAAATAGTTTAACATGTGCAAATATGCAAATACAATTTGCAAACTTCTTATTCATTTGAGGCAAATTATGAATTGTCTCTATAATTCCAAAAAGTAAAATAAAGTGCATTAAATATTCTTCATTAAAGTGCTGTTTACAAGCTTCTTATTAGAAGCAGAGATTAACTAGCCCCTATAAATTAAAAGTGAACCACTTTCTATTTAATATACCTATGGCTAATATCTAATTAATAAATAGTTAAACATGTGCAAATATATAATTGGTATCAGTAAATTTAAAATACATTACTTGTACATGCAGTGACTATAATAAATCAATTAACGTGTCAAATATATTATACAATATGCACACTCCTAAAATATTGTAAATATAACAGTAGTGCAAAATTATGCTACTAAAGTGAATTTATGATCCTATAGTAATATTAATTATAAGCCTCTATGGGCTAACTGGTGGAGAATAGTGTTAATTACATATACATCAACTCAATAGCCATATCTACCAAACATTGTATAATAACTGGACAATCATTGTTCACTTAAGACTTGGTATGTGGTAGAATAATACATCTCATAACACCTATATACATTGTGTAGGAAAATGGTTCACATATCTTGGGATACTAATATCTTCATGGGATTCTAGAGAAATAAATAAAAATGATCTAATTATTGAAGAAAATGGATCAATTCGAAATCGCTGTTGAGACCTCCTGGCGCTAGGGTCCCTAAATCGAAGATAAGTCTCATCTCCTCTCTCCCAAGTGCCGTAGCTTCACTTACACCTTTATTAGCGCATCTCACTTTTTTTACAGCAGAAAACTTAAGGCCACTTGGGCATCCATTATGAGATAATTTAAAGTGCTGAGATACCGAATGTTTTTCATAAAGTTTGTTAATGTTCCTGACATGCTCCGAGATTCTTACATTCAGAGCTCTGCTTGTGCGGCCTACGTACTGGAATCCACATGGGCATTCCAAAAGATATAATACATTTTTAGAATAACAGGTCAAGATTTTCTTTATCTTGACCTTTTTTCCAGTCTTTTTATTAATAAAGTTCTCGGTATATCGTTTCTTGTTTCCTGTAGATCTACATGCCAGACACTGGCTGCAACCATAAAAACCCTCTTTTACATGGAAGTGATTAACTTCCTTTTTATTAACAAATTTGCTCTTAACCAGCCTCTTTTTTATGTTTTTAGCTCCTCTAAAAATGATCCTATGTTTATCTCCTATAATTAGATCTAAATCCTTATCTTTTTTTAAAAAATGCCAATGTTTTTTAAAAACCTTTTTAATTAAGGCACTATTTTCATTGTAATCACATAGAAAGGGAACCCCTTTCATCACGTCTTTTCTGGTTTTGTATTGTATAAGACTATTTTGATCCACCTTATTTAAATCTCTTATTAATACTTCCAGTTCGGCCTTATCGTAACCTTTGTCAATAAATTCCTGTTTCAAGATCCCTACCTGTTCTTCAAAAACCAAATCATCAGAACAATTTCTGCGTAACCTGGTGAATTGCCCCTTCGGGATTCCCTTTAGCCATACCATATTATGACAGCTTGTCTTATCAATGTATGCATTAGCATCTACATCTTTAAAATGTGTTTTTGTCTCTATGGCTCCGTCCCTCACATAAATCTCTAAATCAAGAAAAGAAATTCTTTCCTTACTCCATTTCTTCTCTAGTTTTATGCCCCATTCTTCGTTTTCTAAACTGGACAAAAATTCCACCAATTGGGTCTCCTCCCCCCTCCATATAAACAGCAGATCGTCAATATATCTCCTAAAAAAGGGGACCCTATTATGCGACCAGTCACGCGAACCGTAGACAAAATTGGTTTCCCAACCTGCCATATAAAGGTTCGCGTAACTGGGCGCAAACCGGGTACCCATAGCTGTCCCCCTTGTCTGGACATAATATTCTCCATCAAACTGGAAGTAATTGTTGTTCAATATGAACTCTATCCCTTCCATTACGAAGTCAATCTGCTCACTTTATACACAGTTAGTGGATATATGTATAACCACCCATGAGATGATTAGTTAGGGTATTGTCTACCTTTATTTACACATGGGATAATCCACTTGAGTTAGATTTATCTCTTGTATTTGGTAATTCTGATTGTCTCAATTAATGGTTGATTGGTCGTGTGGCGTAGTGTACTCGTTCATGTATGAAGGGAGGTGATGGCCTGTGTGTGTGACATGGGCCCCTCCCCTCTCTCCCCCCCCCGCTTTCCTCTGCGGGGTGGAGTGGAGCGATACTAAGATAGATTTTGGCCATATGGGCCGATTCTCTATGGGGAGCGTCGGTGCTACCTTCCCCTTTTCTCTCCGCTATGTTGCCTCTGTAGAATCGGAGTTCCGCGTTCCAAGGTGGAACGCGAAGCGAATGCGCATGCGCAAAATGGTGGGCGCAATATTTAGAACTAAGCGCTTCATTGTGAAACGCGGAGCTAGTGCGCATGCGCAAAATGGCGGATGCGATTCACATATGTCATAAATGAAGAACCTTGATTATATGTTGCGATTGGGGTGGACATTAAAAGAGATTGGATTGAGTTAAGAGGCAGGTGCCACAATATATACACCTGATGCTGATCTTATTTTTGATTTTATGTTAATTGGATGTTAAGGGCTTAATTGCCTAACTATTTTCATGGGGATTCATTGTATAAAAAGGCAGCAGCAAGAACACTTGTGTAATCTCCAGCTGAGGAAGCCATTTATGGCGAAACGCGTCCTGGTAGATATAATCTGTACATTTTAAGCCAATAAATGTTTTTATTTATATTTTTCAAATTTCATTGCTGTCTGCCTTTATGATTTTACAAAGAAGGTCCGGGGAACACCTTTATGATCCCCAGTGCACATTGTGACGGAGCCAATAGAGGCTCAACCGCTTGTAAGTGCGAATTTGGCTTTCGTTTTTAAAAACTGCCAAATTTATTTGTGATTTACTGCACCAGGAGGTGCTTCTTTCTTGGCTTTGTGTCAACTCTTTCTGCAGCCTTTTCTTGCTGGTCAATCCCGGAGAAGTGAACCGAAGGGTATATGGGCGCCTGTTATAAGTCCCTGTCCGCTTTATTCCTGAGAGCCGGTTGTGGGCTCCCCTAAATGTGAGTTGAACATTGATACAAGTTGATCCCACATCTGGTGTTGTCGTACTGCGCAATTCCGGTTCTCTGTGTTTTTTCCTGCAGCATAATCCCATCTGTATCCTTAAGAAGATCTGCTCCTGAAGATAAGGACTACTGTTTATGGACATACCAAGTATCTAACTCACTGTCTTGTGGACCTCGGTTCTTTAGCGCTGTGTTGTATTTCTTGTCTAAATAGTGAAGAAAGCCTACCGCTAGGACACGGAGAAAGCGGCCTGTGGGAGTCGGCAGTGACCATGAAGGCCGGTGAGTATGAAGAAGGGAAGGGATCCTTATTCTTCTATCCTATATTTCCCTCAATTTCCTTTGTTTATTGCAACTATTTGTATTTTTTCTATGTATTTACCCCTACCTACCCTTTATCAATAGCTATCTGTCTGCTAACTTAAAAATCTCCCACTTGTCCTGTCCCTACTGACTGCAGAGAGTCCAAACCAGGTTCCAGCTGCAGTGAACATTACTGTGGGTTTTATTGCTGTGGAGCTCTGTGATACAGTAATGTGCGGTGTGTATAAGGGTATCACAGAGCTCCACTGTAATAAAACTCACAGTAATGTGCAGTGTGTATGAATGTGAGTTATATTGCTGTGGAGCTCTGTGATACGCACATACACACCGCACATTACTGTGAGTTATATTTCTGTGGAGCTCTGTGATACGCTCATTCACATAGCACATTACTGTGAGTTTTATTGCTGTGGAGCTCTGTGATACGCTCATACACACCGCACATTGCTGTGAGTTATATTGCTGTGGAGCTCTGTGATACGCTCATTCACATAGCACATTACTGTGAGTTTTATTGCTGTGGAGCTCTGGGATACGCTCATTCACATAGCACATTACTGTGAATTTTATAGCTGTGGAGCTCTGTGATACGCTCATAAACACTGCACATTACTGTATCAAAGAGCTCCACAGTAATAAAACTCACAGTAATGTGCAGTGTGTATGAATGTGAGTTGTGTATATGAGCGTATCACAGAGCTCCACAGCAATATAACTCAGTAAGTGTGGTGTGTATGAGCGTATCACAAAGCTGCACAGCAATAACGCTTGTCTTTTAAATGTAACGTTAGTCCAATAAAAAAGCTATTACTAGCCTCCCTCTGTCCCGCCTCTCCCCCCCTACAATCCATCCTGAACGCCTCCGCCAGGCTAATTCACCTCACCCGCCGCTCTGTCTCTGCCGCTCCCCTCTGCGAGTCCCTTCACTGGCTCCCCATCCACTGCAGAATTAAGTTCAAAATCCTTATCCTTACCTACAAAACCCTCACTAACTCAGCTCCCCACTACCTGTCCTCACTAATCACCAAATAACCCCAGCCCACTCCCTAAGGCCAAACAGTGACCTGCGCCTAGCTTCTCCCCGCATCACCTCTTCACATGATAGACTGCAGGATTTCTCACGCGCAGGATTTCTCACGCTCCCTTAAAACGTTCCTATTTAGGGAAGCCGACCCCCCGACTCACTGACGCAACCATCAATCACTCTCACCTTGCAGTCCTTTGCAGTCCTCTCCTCCTGTTTCCAACCCTCCTAGATTGTGAGTTCCTACGGGAATAGGGCCCTCATCTCCTCCTGTACTGTTTGTCAAATGTTGTTCAATGTAATGTATTGTAACCCTGTCTATACTGTGCCTATTGTACAGCGCTGCGGAATGTGCTGGCGCTTTATAAATAAAGAATAAGAATAATAAATAATAAAATCACTACCTACTGATATATATATATATATATAAGATATATCTATGTATCTATATATCCCCAAATTTCAGCACTCACGCCTCCCACAAGTATCCTCTGACTCTTTTTTCCTCAGTGCTGTTTATCCGTGTGAGCATATGTACCATATCGAAGAGAGGATGCACTCGAGGACTTCATTAATACTTTCCTTTATTGCCCCAACATTTAAAAAAAACAACGTTTAAAAAAAAAAAATATATATATATATATATATATATATATGTCTTTGAGCTTTTGGGTGCACACCCTAATGTAATAGGCTGCGCAAGCCTATGGCCACAGTAATATATATTATTTTTGCCCCATTACCCCCTGCCCTATTTTGAGGTGGAATAGGGTCTTTTCCCTGTCCACCTGACTTGTTGTGGTCTTTTTTAGTTTTTGGTTTATTTCTGGGTTAGGCCCATTGTAGAGGTAGGGGTGTGTTTAATTACACCTGTGAGAGAGACTCTCCTTTGTCTCTCCCAGTTCTTTCTTTTGTTGTTTTTGTAAAGAAAAAAAATAGTAGTGTGTCAGCGCACAGTCACGCACCCAGCTCAAGTACTCAAGTCGCCTCGCCAGTCAGTGAGTGCTGCTACCTATGCCAGTGCCTTTGGTCCTGTTACTGTGTCTCTCCTATGCCTGTCCGGTGTCCTCCTGAGTCGCTCTCCGGACTGGAGCGTCCGAGAGCCCACTGCCGCCGGGAGTGGGTATGTGAGGTATGTGCGTACGGCCACTTCTGAGACAAGCAGGCAGCGCGGGGACATTCTGCACCTGTGCGTCTAAGCGGCGCATCATGTGGTGGGTGAAGGGGCGGCGCCAATACAGTGCGCGTGCCGTTCCCAGCCTTGTGTCCAGTAGAATCTGTGAAGGCACGCACGCTGCAGCGGCTGTCAGCCCTCCTCACTCATACAGACAGAGGGAGGCGACTGAGCTGAAGAGACCAATCAGCTCCAGATTTGGATTCAGAGTCTGATATACCGGAGCTGACTTGCTGAAAGTTAACAAGTCGGCCATGCAGTGTGTAGCAGGGCCAGGCCCCGGCCCGCACCAACCCGCGACCGTGGGTTCTCAGTCACAGTTCAAAGCAGCCCCAAAGTTTAAGCAGCCTACCAGGAATTCCGGGTATCCTGGTAGGCCAGTCCGACTCTGACCCTGCTTTAATATTAGATTAGAGAAAAGAAGTTGTCTAGTGTTCCAGCTTGTTTTGTTTAATGATTGTGCAATACAGCGATCAGCTGAAGCTGAGCTGCATTTGTTTACCCTTAGGTTTTATTTTCTGTTAGATTTTACATATGTTTTTTGTATATCACTTATATGATGAGATATAACGAGATCAAGAGATCGCGCAGCACTGCAGAGAGATGCGGAGGGAGACTAGGAATTATTTGTTTTTGGTCTCACTCTGCACCCGGCTAAAAGATACGGCAGATCGGGCCACCCTTTTCGCCGTGGGATAAGAGGTTAGTATGGGATTTTTGGGGGGGATTTAGAGCGGGTTAAATGATTTTGCATTTGCATAATCGTTTAGCACCAGCATGGAGGTATTAAAATTTTGTGTTTCGCTTCCCAACAGTAAATTGCGCCTACAATTTGTAATACATCACTTGTCAAGACACTAAAAAAAAATATTGTGCTCCCCATGTTAAACACAAGAGACACTTAAGTACAGGAAGCTCGAGCAAGCTGAGAGGCGCAAAAATTTTCACCTGACTGTAGCGTCAAGATTAGAATATTAACAATTACATATCGAGACGCTACATTAGCACCAAATATGGAATAGCGACCTTTGTGTCATGTCTGCATCGCCAAAAAAACAGTCGTTACAGAAATACAAAGTAATAAAATGTAAGATATTAAAAAATAACAAAGTTTTACAGATTAACAGAAAATAAATATGTAGGAAATATATTCACAGTCAGGGTTATTCAGAGAGCGTGAAAAGCAGGAGAATGGAGGCGTGGCTTGCGCGCTGAGGGTAATGGCCGCCTGACTCCAGAGCTCCGCCGAGATCGCCCGCTCTGCTCCCTCCGCACCCCATCCACCACGAGATGGGCAAGCCCCGCAAGCCGCCGACCACTCCTGGCCCCTCGGAGCCCGCCGGTGAACCGCAAAACTGCTCCATCAGGCAGTTTCTGACGCCGATCCCAGACTCAGTCTTGGCGCCATCGTGGGACAAAAACCCCGCCTCTTCGGCCCCCAGCTCCCCCACACATGCTGCAGTGTCGGGTATATTACACAGAAAAGGAGAATTTTAAAATGGACGCCTGTAGCCATTTTGTTTTAAAGACAGTTCTTCTTTCAAAACATTCTCTAGGTTTAGAAATGAACAAGATTTTTTTTTACAAAGTTCATTCCTGGGTTAAGAAGTCCCAGACATGAAGGAACCTAGAATGAATGTGAGATAATGCTAAGACATGTCATAAGTAAATTTATTGGTTTGTCTGAAGTTCTAAAACAAAAGAGATTTTGTTTTTTGGGTATAGGAATAAGAGTTAAATATTCTGTAACATAGAATTATATTCACAAAATATATGTTTATAATCAAGGTATATTTTATTATAATTACAGTATGAAATATATACTCCAAAATATTGTAGAAAGTATATAATTGGTAAATAATAAAAATTACTAAAGAATAGATTCTGTGAGTTAACCAGGAAAGAATTTAGCTGATCTAAGCAACCAAAAGGGAGTGAGAATATAAATCAGATGACAGACACTGTGTCTAGAGACAGAAGACAAGGTTCTTTGTTAAGTTAGTCTGATCTTTTGACCCAAGATAAGATATTAAAAAGAATTAATGGAATTAATATAAGAAGTGCAATACTGCCCTCTAGAGGATAGTAAAAATAATTAACCATGACGTCAAATTGGGTATAATAGGCGGCAAAGGTTCTTTTGTAAGTCAGTCAGAGATTCCAACAGACAGAGACTCACATCAGACTCACATCACCATGCACTCAGATCCCAAGACATGAGGCAATTAATAGTCTCACCAAATCTCTAACTCACATGCATTGATTATCTAATATCGATAATTTTCACATATTCCAAAACAAAGCATCACATAGAAAATTCCAAGGCAGACTCATCAACATCCAAATTGGACAGGTAATGTATGAAATAAGAATTAATGTAAAAAATATATTTGTAGAGATTTTTGCAACGTAGACTGAGACTTCTCGGATACGGTTAAAATCCAAATTCTAAGTAATTCTATTCTGCAGATAGAAATATGAAGAAGTGGATATAAGGATTTATTCCTAAAGAAATGTTGCAAGATTGATACCAATATATATATTGAATTTGGAAATTACTGTGATTAAAATTAATAAGCAAGGAATTATATAACTACAAAATAAAAAGCAAAAGATTAGAAGTTTAATTCTCGAGATTAGGGGAGGATTCACTAAATAAGTTTTTATTACTTATTATTAAATTAGCTCATCTTTTGTTGATCCATGTAGCATAGAGATATATATATATCTATAAGAGCTGGCTGGTTAAACATTGTTTGCTGGGAAATGCAGGTTGTATTAAGCAGAAATGTTTATTAACCATTTGTGTATTAGTTACTAACTGATAAGGTAAATGATATTAATCATATATGCAGTTACTAACCGGAGATACATATATTGTGAAGCTAGTTTTTATATGCTGATGGAGTGTGGTTTGTAAATTTTTGTTTATGATATGAGATTTGAAATTCTTTTGTATACGTAATAAATATATATATATTTTTATCCGATTATTGATTATTGTATTTTTTAAAGCAAAACACAGACAATTAAAAGAATTCAGGATAATTTCTAAGAGATATAGACGATTGATATTTGTGTCTCGTATAAGTTTCTTATGAAATAATAATCCCTGATATATTGGAGGCGACTGCGAGGTAGGTCCAGTAAGTCCAATATAGACATATTGGAGGCTTGGCTGATAAATCCAATATATACAAACGTGTTGTATTCACGTGCAGAGATTATATCCGACAAATTGGAGGCACTGTTCCGAGATTGTAGTTTTTGTTTTGAAATATAATTGTCAGTGATTGTCTGATTAGACAGAGATAAAATATATATATATATATTTTGATTCCTTGTTGTATTTTGACTTGTGGTTTTTACGGTTATCTACTAAACAGTGTAAAAATGTCAGAGTCAGAATCTGAGACTCAGGAAGATGTAGAGATACATACTAATCAAATAATATTGATAGATGTTATGTCTTATCTAAAGGACAAGTTACACGTCACAGACGATTTATTTGAATGGATAAAAGAATTGCAATCAAATATATCGAATTATATTGATTCAATCTGGTCAGATCAATCAAATTTTCTTGAGTGTTTGCGAAAGATAAGTGCAGCCACAAATAAAAAGGACAAAGAAATGTTTGTTTTAAAAATTGTGCCTGAATGCATATGAGATGGCAATTCTCAGGATTTAACTTAAAAATCTAGTGATCTGCCATTTCGATGTTCATTTCGTGTTTTAAAAATACAATCGCTGTCCTTGAGTGCTCTTAAGATCCTATTTTAGTCCGCATGTTTAAAAGAAATCAGTTGGTCAGCAAAACTAAAAAGAAATGCTGACCGTACATGTCCAAAATGAGAATGAAGGAAAGCTGACATCATGTGTAAAGTAGGTCCTAATTCAGACATATGGTAACTGTCACGTGACTATCTGGGTATGATGGGAGGGGAATTGTATTTTGGACTAATGTATAAAAAAAAAATTGTTGTTTGTCACTCATGACTTTGGACAGTTGCAAGTCTCGTGAGTCCGGCAGGTGCCAGCCGAATAAACGCCATTTTCCTTGAACAAAGGCCTCCGTCTGCTTCCTTGGTTGATCCATCACCCACAAGTTCCCGGCTGAATTTGCTGTTACATTTCTGAGGCTCGTCCGGGATTTATTTTGGGCTTTGGGTCCCAAGGAAGTTTGAACGGCAGTATTTACTGCATTTTCGGTGGAATCCAGCAGCTGCCAGCTCCAGGCATGTTGATTCTCTAAAGGCGCCAAGCGAGATATTCTTGCTCTATGGACCATCAACTGCTGGGGGCACGCTCCTGACCGAGAATCCACGAAAAGGAACAGGCCGAGGAAACTGGTGACGCTGCAGCGGAAAGGGGGTATAAAAATTGAATTTTTGTGTGTTGAATAATGACAGCAGCTAGCTTCAATTAGTGTATAAAATTGTAGAATTGTCCGCGCTGTGGAGGGAGAGAGTCCAGATTTCTGTATCTGTGTGTGATACAGGCCAGATTTCTGTATCTGTGTGTGATACAGGGGCTGGGGATAGACTGCCCTCCAGCGAGGAATAGAGAGGTCTGTAGAGCCTCAAGAGCCTGTGATGCTCTAAAGCCAGTCCGGATTAACTAAGGAAAATTAATCCCTGACAAAGGGATTGATCACCCCTTGAAGTGCTATAAACCCCTGCAGTAGGGTAAATACTGATGGTGAAGTAAATACTGATGTTACAGTAGGTACTTGTATTTAATGATTGAGAGCTAGCTGTCTGCAACAAAAGAACTGTTTTTTTTCTAAATATAGTGTCTGTATTTTATGTGTATTATATCTAATGTTGAGTATGCAGAAGAGTGGACTTGTTCCCCCTGAGAAGAAGTTACCTGCAAGAATAGAACTTTGTGGTAGATGTATCTGATACAGTACGTGTTGTGATTGCTGAGTGATTGCGTGATTGTAAGTGATTGAGTGCCTACTCGCCTTGCGAGAACTGTTGCGTGAAGTATCAGACAAATGATTAAAGTGAAAGGAAAAAAAAAAAAGCTTAAAAAAAATAGCTATGGGTAATGGGTCCAGCGACTGGAGGAGAGGGGCATGATATCAAAGAACCAAATAATGTTAAAATGTATTCTGCTGTGCAACATGCTATGTCATCACGATTAGTAGATAGAGGGAATCCCCACAAGACAGCCCTGGCTCCCCAGTTTGAGAAACCCACTACAAGAAGAAACCATGGGTAATAATCTAAACCCGAGAAAGTGAAGAATGGGCAAACACCCTTAGAATATATGATGCACAATTTTGAAGCGCTGTATGAGACATCATTATGGTATGGAATTGAGTAAAGAAAAATTAAAACTGTTGTATACAATAATCTGGCCGGTGTTAGTCCCTGAATAGCCAGAACAGGATCTATAGACCCGGAGATAATACAGAAAATGTACTCCCGGGGCACCAGGAGATATGGCCACCCAGATCAGTATCCATATATAATTATGATAATCAAATCCCTTTACGAGGAAAAAGTCCTATTATTAAAACAATTAATTTTATTAATACAATTAAAAATGAAAAACAGTTGTCAAACTTTGACCACGATTATTTAATCAATTCTGTTTAGATTAAACGTTTAGACCCACATAATTGAAAGTGATATCATGTGACAACAAAATAGATAAAGATTAGCAAAATTATTGTTATGAATCAAGTGACTGGTGCGTCCACCAGTAACACTGATAGTGCGTATTGGGTTTAATGTATATATAGCATATATAACATCAGGTATTAGATAATGATTTGGCACAAAAATACTTCTGACAATATGCTAATTAGACTCGATGATTATAATTGGCCTACATAAAACCAAATAACGAAGTTCTCACAAGAATAGTGGATGTGTAAGTCCCACTGAAGGGATGAAGGCTAAATTAGCATAAAGGATATGGTCACCAATATTGAATTATCAAAGTGGGATAGAAGAGAGTGGTACAAACCATTTGATAATGAGTTATGTCAAGAATAGCGTTTTAAATATATGCACACAGTGAACGCAATTGATGGCCACTATACATAAATAATTAATTGATTAGTATTAACACCAGATTGACCTTGAAGTCGCTTGTAAGCAGTAAATGGAAATGCTGAAATAACCTTGGTGTGGCCACACCTTAAGAACTAGCTGTAAGCATTCGTTTACACGAGGGGTTCTGTTCATTAACCCTCAATAAGAAAATGGTCAAGTAAAAATTGAATAATACTTAATACTTGTTACACAGGTGATCACCGCTACTGCATATGGTGGTGCACTAAATTACAATTGAAACTGTGCAGCACCTTAAGTATTAGCTGTAAGTATCCATATATAGATATTTGGAGGTACTGTGTGAGGAAAAAAAATTATAATAAAAAAAACATTTTGTTTATGTTAGCAGGGCAAAGAAAGAAAGGTATGCCCTTAAATAAATATAAACATGAGTGTGGGAATAATTAGACATAGATAAATTACAAACCCTGTGTGATGATCTGCAGGAGTCTCTGAGCCCCCACTTCCCCCCAGGCCAGAAGGAAAGGAGATGATCAATGGATCAGATGGTGATCTAGAAGGTTATATGGTAGAATGAACAGGGAACTACATATCCCATAGCTGCCAAACGAGAAAAGAAACTAATCGAGTGTATATATGTTGTTTATTTTTGATCTATCTTTGTAATAAGGGTTGGATGTTAATCTAGAGTGTGTGATGGCTGAGAGTAATGAGATTCTCTGCATTTGTTTCTCCCCCTTTTCTTAAAATAGAGGGAAGGGAGGGAGTCAGCTCCTTGATGAACAAAGGAATTAATGATTTATGTGTCTGTGCAGCGAATTTAGAATGAATGTAGTCTGTTGATTGCGAGATGTAGGTTTATATTTTGTGTTGATATATTAGGTTAGGTCTGTCTTGTTTAAAAGGAAACAAAGTAGCAAAACAAGAGGACATAGTCTTAGATTAGAGGGACAAAGGTTTAAAAGTAACATCAGGAAGCATTATTTTACTGAGAGAGTGGTGGATACATGGAATAGCCTTCCAGTAGAAGTGGTAGAGGCCAATGCAGTGGTTGAGTTTGGGCAGGCATGGGATAGGCATGGGGCTATCCTAGACAGAAGATAAATCCAGGTAAAGTATCCATGTAATTGGGCGACTAGATGGGCCAAAAGGTTCTTATCTGCCGACATTTTTCTATGTTTCTAAATCGAAATAGTTTTATATAATCTAGGCTATATGTGAGAAAGATATACATTGTGTCCGGATGTTTCAGGCAATGAGGCGCAATGTGTTAGTATTATTGCAGGAAATGAATGCATATATGTGCTGTGTCTGTGTTTAGGGCACAATGTTTATGTGCTGCCCAGTCTGTATAAATGCTATATATGTGTATAGTGGGTTTATATGCTCTTTCGTTTTGTATGCATTACGAAGAAAATGATCTATGTATGTAATCCCTGTTGTGTGTATTGGGATATGGTGTACAGTGTCTATGTGGTTTCGGGTGTGCCCCTACAGAGATCATTGATTAAAAGGGCTAAAATAGGAAGAGACTGCTGATTCTAAAAAAAGTCTGAAGCCTAAACCCAAACCCCCCCTTCCCTTATACACTGAAGGAGAAAAAAAGGTGGGAGGGGTTGGGCTATTAGTGACATCTGCGAAAGGCAAGAGATAGAGAAAAATACTGCAGACGGTAGATCAGTTTTTGGAGAAATTGTAAACTAAATAGAAAAGACAAGTAAAATGTGGAATACACAAAGAAGTTGATGAGAAAAGAGAAACGTGTTATAAAATGTGTATTTACCACATCCCAAAAAAAAAAAAAAAAAGCTTGACAACACATCCAAGCCCACCTTGAACATCTGTTTAAAACACGATTTTCCTAAAGTTTTGTGTTTTCATGGAATACTTCGCTACTGCCAGTGCAGAAAGAGAATACCCAAGAGTACCGACCTGTCCAGGATTTAAGAGCAGTTAATTCTGCCACAGTGACTTTATATGGATTTGACCCAATTGAGTGTAATCTCCTAGCTCTGATACCCGGCAACACAGAATTCTACATTTGATTTAAAAGATGCGTTTTTTTTGTATCTGCTTGGCTCCAGCGAATCAGCCATGGCTTGCCTTTCAGTGGGAAAACGCCCAGAATGGCTCCAAACATCAAATGATATGCCTCCCTCAAGGTTTGCTATCCTCGGGAGAGCACTGAACAAAGACTTATTTGCCTATCACTCTCAGCCAGACAAAGATACCCTATGGCAGTATGTTGATGATCTCATGCTTGCTCCACCAACTCAAGAAGATTGTTTCAATGCCACAAAAGAACTGTTAAGTATCTTATGCAAGGCAAGCTACAAAATCTCAAGACGCAAGGCACAGATTTGCAGACACAGTGTCAAGTATCCAGGCTTCCATCTTACAGGAACTGAGCGTGCAATCCAGAACGCAAATAATCAGTCTGCCGTGTCCCTCAAGCCACAGACTCATTGCCAAATAAGAGAATTACTGAGCCTCTGTACCAAGTCACCAAAGGTGCAGAGCCTGACCCTATTATATGGAGTGAAGAACAAAACTAAGGTTGTCACCCAGTTAAAGACTTTGTTGCTTGAAGCCACTGACCTCCTGGTTGCTGAAGCTGACAAGCTTACACTAGGCTAAGAACTCTTTGTGAAAGTCCCTCATGCAGTCCAGACTCTTCTAGACTATAAAGGCAATTACTGGTTCAGCAATGCAAGAATGACCAAGTACCAAGCTATGCTGTGTGAAAACCCAAGAGTTCATTTGGAACTAATCTCCACCCTGAATCCTGCTACATTGCTTCCAGATGCTCCAAAAGATCAGGAACATGAATGCCTTCAAGTAATGGATGAAGTATACAGCAGCAGACCTGACCTCAAAGACATACCCCTAGACAAATACGACATGCAACTGTTCACTGATGGAAGCAGTTTTGTAGAAAATGGAAAGAGATTTGCTGGGTACACAGTAGTCACTCTTGATGAAACAATTGAAGCTAAACCACTGCCCAATGGCACTTCTGCTCAACTGGCTGAAATTATTGCCCTTACCAGAGGTCTAGAACTATCTGAAAACAAAAGGGTGAACATATACACCGATTCCAAGTATGCCTTCATGACAATTCATGCTCACGGAGCACTCTACAAAGAACGAGACCTCCTAACATCTGCGGGCAAACAAGTGAAATATGCCCTTGAAATATTGAATCTACTGAATGCAGTATGGAAACCATCCGCAGTTGGTGTTATTCATTGCCGTGGCCACCAAAAAGGCAAGGAAGAAGTTCCCAGAGGAAACCGGAAAGCAGATCTGGCGGCAAAGGAATGCAGCCAGACAAACACAAGCCCTTGAGCGTGGCTGTGATTGGAAAGAAACCAAGGCTAAGAGTACTCGACAGCAGCAGGTGCAGCAGCAGGAGAAAACTCACTTGAAACTAAACTGGAGAGGATACCCAGTTCAAGATGAAGATCCCCTGGAAAGTGTTCGGGAAGGAAACCCAATCGCTAGAGAAGATACCCGGTAAATGCTGAAAATCACTTGAAAAGCTTCCGGAATGGAAATCCGGAACACCGAAATGAAACTTCGGTTCCCCAGAGAGGACTGGTTCAAGATGACTCACCTGTCAAGATTCCGGTATGTGAACCCGAATCCCCACGAATGAAAGTCGAAACTCTGCTCTGTCTGAACGCTGTTTTCCAAGATCAACCAAATGTTGACTTCTATATGAATAAAAGAAGATTTGCACCTCATGGAGAATTTATTGAAGATGTTCCTTGCCACTGGTACGGTGAATAGGAACTTCTAGAGAAGCACCACAGCTATATCCAATGGTTGTTTCCTCTACGTGAACAAGGCCGAAATGAACATGCAAAGCCACTGACTATTTCTGCTATTGAAATTATGAAGAACACCGCTGAAATCCAACATAGGCTACGGAGAGCCTATAAACTGATGCTGAATTTCTTCGGCGTAAAATTAGTGGGGGAAGAGGAGATCGAAGTGATACGAGACTCCAATTTTTTTAACACGCTTCTCCAATTTGAATACCAACACCCATAATAACCAGAGAATTACCCGAATTGTGAAAAGCATGGGAGAGCTGGGAGCTGCACAATACCAAGCTCCGCTGGTGAAGTTCTTCCTGAAAGAAATACTGGTTGAAGATCAGCTGCAAAATATGAACGAAAGTGCCCTGAAGTATTTCTTGCCGGCGGTAAAGAATGATCATGAAAGAGATGCACTGTCTGAATATGTTTTGAAGCACAGAATATCCAAGAACAACCCAAGGCAAGGGATAGTAAGACCACCAGGAGTATTATCGGTTGAATTATCTCCAATGTCCTCCCTATAAAATTGACTTTACTGTTCTCCCTCCATGCAAAGGATATAAATATCTACTGGTGCTAGTATGCACATTAACAGGATGGGTTGAGGCCTACCCAACTCGAACAGAAAAGACTGCTGAAGTAGTGGGATGCTTGATGAGAGAAATTATTCCAAGGTATGGACTGCCTCTTGAAATCAGATCAAACAATGGTCCAGCCTTCGTACAAAGTTGTTTACAGCAACTCGCCCGCCTGCTGAGAATTTTGTAGAAGCTACATACCGAATACAGCTCTCAAAGCTCTGGAAAAAGTGGAAAGAATGAATAGAACTCTAAAGACATTGATGGCTAAAATATACCAAGAAACGTCATTGAAATGGTTGGATGTGTTGCCAATTGTACTGCTGCATGTCCGAAGCAATCCTACCTACCTTACTCCTAAAATTGAGTCCATACAAGATAATGTGCGGATATCCTATCCCTTTGATAACTGGGTTGAGGAGGGATCCCCGTGTATTAGGAGTAACTGACCTACGCTAGTAATTGATCAGGTTAGATCAGACGATGCAGAGTATATACAAATAGGAGAGCGAGCATATACCCTATTTTCTGTTCCCACCCCTACACAAGTACTGTCCAGGAGACTCAGTATGGATTAACCAATGGAAGATAGGAGCTAAAGGGAGGGTTTTTTTATGTTGTCTTGTTATCCACTCCTACTGCAGTGAAAGTGGCCGAGGTGGTGCCGTGGATACATCACTCCTGACTGAAACCCGCAGCAGAGGTTACGGACAAGGCATGGAAAGTGATAGCCAATGAATCCGATCCGCTGAAGCTACGTTTCCACCGTATCTAAGCAGCTGCACAGACCGGAGAGGAGGGAGATCCAAGTCTAGATGACCACCGGCTCTCCAAAACTCCAGTCTTTGTACTTGCTATTGAAAGACCGTTAAGTTCACCGCCTAACCAACCAATGGAAGCTCCAGAGATACCCCAGGAGGCCCATGAGCCTCTGCTTCCAGATACCCTTTTTACCAGACTACAGAGACCGTTTGAGCAGTACCAAAGGATCCTGATATGTATTGGGATTATTGTTTTCTTTTTGACAATTGTTGCTGGACTATTTTTCCAATCCAGCTCCCTAAGGGAGTGAGGTCAGCCCCTATTGGGTTGACACCAGAACATGACATAACTATCCCATCGGTACAGGACCGACGGAAACAGGAATTGACAAGGCCAGAAGATAATTTGTTTATTAAATTTACGTATACGTATGCAAAGAAGTCAGGATATGAATCCTGTTGGGTGTGTAATAAATTGAACCAAGGGTCATCAGTTATTCCCACCTTAGCTGTACCTAGTGGCCCCTAGTGTACTTAAACTGACTAAGAGTCTAGATATGCCAAAGACAAACCACACTATTCGCATTACTCATGTGGCCTATTTCTCTCTCTGGTGTTTTAAACTAGAGAAGATCCAGGTTCCACATAGTTCAATGTGTAAAGGATCTTTGTTTAACGCAACACTAGATATATCTGACCCAGAAGCACTAAGAGATAGTCTTCAAGTAATGGTAAATACGATTGATAATTACAAACAGACTAATGATAAAAGTCCAGAGGCCCTTGCATACACCCACAAGTCACTATCCTTAATTTTCTCCCACCTTGGTTCAGAACCATTTTTATCTGATGCCAGGGGATGGCATACATATTTGTTGTGGAACTCTATGCCACTTTAGGATTAATACTGAAATAAAAACTTAGTGTTATTTGGCCTGGGTGGTTCCCCTGCAGCGTATCCAAGGGGACACCATAGACCTAGGAATACCACATCCGATATTTTCTAAAATTTACTAAACGAGTATTGTTTTCCAAGGGTGATATGGTTTGGTTTTGGTTTTTTACCAGCACTGATGTTTTCTAGTTTATAAATTAACTATTTGTATATGGCCCATCTGCCATAAAGCCCTCGGACCAAAGAAACAACCCCTTAATCAAAGTCCTGATAAAAGTTCACTTAAGCTTAAATCCCCGGAAGAATACAAAGCTTTAATGATATTTAGTTAGTTGGCTGAGAGAGATCATTGAAGACTCTCTGCCAAGAGGAGGGAATGAGATGGCAATTCTCAGGATTTAACTTAAAAATCTAGTGATCTGCCATTTCGATGTTCATTTCGTGTTTTAAAAATACAATCGCTGTCCTTGAGTGCTCTTAAGATCCTATTTTAGTCCGCATGTTTAAAAGAAATCAGTTGGTCAGCAAAACTAAAAAGAAATGCTGACCGTACATGTCCAAAATGAGAATGAAGAGGAAAGCTGACATCATGTGTAAAGTAGGTCCTAATTCAGACATATGGTAACTGTCACGTGACTATCTGGGTATGATGGGAGGGGAATTGTATTTTGGACTAATGTATAAAAAGAATCCATGTACATGTTCCTGTCACTCATGACTTTGGACAGTTGCAATCTGTCTCGTGAGTCCGGCAGGTGCCAGCCGAATAAACGCCATTTTCCTTGAACAAAGGCCTCCGTCTGCTTCCTTGGTTGATCCATCACCCACAAGTTCCCGGCTGAATTTGCTGTTACACATATACTTGATCGCAGAAATGAACAAGAGATTGAATGATGACAAAGAAACCAGAGACAGATTAGAAAATAAAAATTGTGACTTGCATGAAACCGTAAATAAATTAAAAGATGAGTCAGAACGAATAATAATGGAATTGAAGGTGTGTGCAAGAGAAAAAGATCAAATGCAAAATGAGATTGCTCAATTATCCAAATTAAATAAGGGGCTAAACAAACAATTGGCGAGAATGAAATGTGAACATGAGAAATTCGCTGATGAGTTACGTCAGGTTGAAACTGATGTTCGAAGGGTTAAAGATTCTTCGTTAGAGAAGTTCCCTTTGAAAGCTTTAAGCCATACATCACTGAACTTTGACGGCTCTGTTTATCTGAAAAGCCAGAATGAGCAGAGCGAATGTGAAAGTGAAACTAAATCTCATGATGAAAAAAGAGTAAAATCTCTTACACAGGAGTATTTCAAATCACATCACTCTAGCCAGCCACAGCCTATTAAGAAATATCATAAAGTGAATGATTTAACGGAAATTATTAATTTCCTCAAAACCTCAGTAGGTATTTTTGATGTTAAGGCATCATCAAGAATAATAAATCATTTATCGATGTTTGCTGTGGGAATAATGGGAATAGATTCAGATGCTCAGAAAATTGAGTTGATTCCATGGGTCTTTGAAAGTAAACATAGGTATTTTTTCAGTCTTTGAAAGAATCTGGTATAAGGAAATGGAGTAAAGTAGTTTCTGAGGTCAAATCTGAATTTGGGCCTCACCGTACCAATCTAGTTGCGAAAAGAGCAATTTTAACTCTAAAATGCAGACCTAATCAAAGCCCCCGTGAATTTCTGTCAGTCCTTAAAAATGCGTACAGCTTGGCTGAAAGAAACCCAGACTTTGAAAACCCTGAATTTATCCAATTATTTTATGACGCATTGCCAAATAAAATAAAGGTTATTTTGGCAAGAGATTATGACCCGAGAAATGGTTTGGATTGGGTACTAAAAGAAAGTATGACCCTATTTACTGTATTTGAATATAGTGAAGAAACTCAGGGGAAAAGAGTGAAAAACTCACCTGAGGAAATAGCGGAAATTCACGCTAAAAAGGGAGATATTAAATTTGAGTCCCACAAAAAGAGTTATGCGGAAATATTGCGTGACTCCATACCCCAAAGGGAAAAATCCAAGCCAGATCAGGAAAGAGGGTTTGCCAGAGAAAATTCAGGAAGTAAATCTCAATCTAGGAAGCAATGGGTACCTAGAAGTCAGTGGGTTAAATCAAGGGAAAATGTACCTAGACAGGAAACAACCAGAGGTAAGACTGAATCTGATGCGTCTGATAATGCGCAAGCTTCGTCCCCAAGGACGAATAGAAAGCGGAGATATAATGTACGCCAGCGTATTGGTCAAATGCAGGAAGATTTCCGTGTGCTGACAGAGAAACTGGATCAGATCACTCAGTTAATGACTGGAAATAACCCTGGTCAGGTTGTAAGAGATGCAATACCTGCAGCCCCACCCAACCAGTGACTAGATGATGTTCTGATGAAGTAACCAGCATCCATGACAATTTACCAGAAAGTGATGATGAAATGATTAATACAAATGTTTGTATGGTTGACGATTTAAACCCTTCCCTGCAAAGAGAAGGAAAATGTATTTTATCTCCCCAGACTAAGTGCGAGCAAGCTGAGAAGACTGGATCCGAAATGGAAAGCATAGCTGCCAAAAGCACGTTTGAGAGAGCAAAATCAGTTGGTAAAATCTGTCAAAAACCTAATTTCATATCTCACTCTAAATTTCTCTGTAAATTGCATAGCATTGAAGACCGATATTATGTGAATGTAGAATTACAAGATAATTTACCACATATTCCGTCCTTGCTAGACACTGGAAGCCAAGTTACGTTAATATCAGCTCATTATTTTGAACAGGTCCAAGAACTGTCCTCCAGGAAGCCTAGATTAGATAAATCTAATGCTAATCTAGTGAGTGTGAGTGGCACATCTCTGAAAGTTCTGGGCACGGCTAAATTGGATTTTAAATTGGGGAATAAAGTAATTCGGCATCCAACACTTGTTGTGGATCTGCCCCAAAATCGCCTAATTATTGGAATGGACCTTCTCAAAAGGTTAAATCCAATCATTGATTTTATCAATGAGGTTATTTGGTCCCAAGTAAATGTTCCAATCAGCTATGATAGATCCCAATCCCATCACACTCAGCGTAACTGCCACGTGATTGAGGAAAGGCCGGATTCTATTGAAGTCCACTTCAGAAATAGCCAGACACCTGATATCTCTTTCTTAAGGCCAAAGCCCCTGACTACAGGAGAGCAGGAGGATAACACCATATGTGTTTCCCCCGAGAGAATTCGAGATATATGTCTGGAAGACGACGTGCTAATTATTCACCTCCACAAGAGAGAGACAGAACCAGATGGACATAGTGACCCTGAAGTGATCAGATACCCAAATCCTCAAGATGAGTGGATAACAGATCTAGATAATGATGGAGACAGTCATAATGTTATTGGAAAAAGTTATGTTATATATTTCTAGGAGAAATAAAACTGCCGAGCTCAATTGCATGATTGTCAATCTAGATTATCTCAGGATATGTGAAGATGGACCAACAGAAGACACTTAACTGGTATCATGTGAAGTGATGTTTTAATTAACATGTGATTCTTCTTCCCAGCATTCAGATGTTTAACTCAAGCTAGTAGATAGACTAGATCCGTACGGTTAATTAAATTTAATCAGAGATCAGAGTATCTATAGGGAAATTGAGTGAAATCGTTAGTCTATGAATGGTTATTTATACTCTTTCTTTCAACAGAAATTGAGATAAATGGTTAAACCGAACTGCGACGCTTAATCCGCAAAGATAAATCGGACCACCAAAGATTGCGACTATCTGGAAATTCTACGGTTTTCCGCACAATTCCAAGGAGAATGCTAAAGTCCCATGCGAATTAAGCTCATGCAAGCCTGAAAGACATGCGGGATACAGCCAGGATACCGTTGATTGCTATGTACAAGAACCACCGAAAGAAAAGATTTGCTGCATATTTTATTGCAACCGCTGTTTGATACAGAAAGAGTAGCAAATGTTTACCGGAAGAATCTGGTACAAAACAAGAGAGTGTTCATACCCACACCAGTGATTCTCGTGAAAGTTTCTAAAGAATCGAGAGTTGTTATCGAGAAGTTATTTTTTTATAAATGAAGTCTGGTATGAAGAGATACAAATCGTTGTCGTATTCCAAGGGCAAGAGATACCCATGAATCCAGATTTGAAATCTTTGCTAAAGAACTAGCATGACCATACTATTGTACTTCTAATAAATAAAAAGATAATCTAACAATTTATGCTCCAATGTATTCACAGATTGATCATCAATTGCTATCTGCTTATAACGGGCCGAAGATTACAGAGATGGTGATTTGTATAGTAATTATGTTTCTAACTGTCTGGATGATTGTACTAACAAAGAAAGTACGTACATTGAAGTTTAAAAACACTGCATCTTCAATTATTAAATGGATGAAAGAAGAAAAACGTGTTGCAAAAGGTGGAGACCTAGCCTAGTTGGTAAAGGGGGGAGATATTGTATGTTTTCCTAAAATTTATTTAATTGGTCAATAAATATCCAAGAAACCAAAAGGGGGTTATGTCGGGTATATTACACAGAAAAGGAGAATTTTAAAATGGACGCCTGTAGCCATTTTGTTTTAAAGACAGTTTTTCTTTCAAAATATTCTCTAGGTTTAGAAATGAACAAGATTTTTTTTATAAAGTTCATTCCTGGGTTAGGAAGTCCCAGACATGAAGGAACCTAGAATGAATGTGAGATAATGCTAAGACATGTCATAAGTAAATTTATTGGTTTGTCTGAAGTTCTAAAACAAAAGAGATTTTGTTTTTTGGGTATAGGAATAAGAGTTAAATATTCTGTAACATAGAATTATATTCACAAAATATATGTTTATAATCAAGGTATATTTTATTATAATTACAGTATGAAATATATACTCCAAAATATTGTAGAAAGTATATAATTGGTAAATAATAAAAATTACTAAAGAATAGATTCTGTGAGTTAACCAGGAAAGAATTTAGCTGATCTAAGCAACCAAAAGGGAGTGAGAATATAAATCAGATGACAGACACTGTGTCTAGAGACAGAAGACAAGGTTCTTTGTTAAGTTAGTCTGATCTTTTGACCCAAGATAAGATATTAAAAAGAAATAATGGAATTAATGGAATTAATATAAGAAGTGCAATACTGCCCTCTAGAGGATAGTAAAAATAATTAACCATGATGTCAAATTGGGTATAATAGGCGGCAAAGGTTCTTTTGTAAGTCAGTCAGAGATTCCAACAGACAGAGACTCACATCAGACTCACATCACCATGCACTCAGATCCCAAGACATGAGGCAATTAATATTCTCACCAAATCTCTAACTCACATGCATTGATTATCTAATATCGATAATTTTCACATATTCCAAAACAAAGCATCACATAGAAAATTCCAAGGCAGACTCATCAACATCCAAATTGGACAGGTAATGTATGAAATAAGGAATTAATGTAAAAAATATATTTGTAGAGATTTTTGCAACGTAGACTGAGACTTCTCGGATACGGTTAAAATCCAAATTCTAAGTAATTCTATTCTGCAGCTAGAAATATGAAGAAGTGGATATAAGGATTTATTCCTAAAGAAATGTTGCAAGATTGATACCAATATATATATTGAATTTGGAAATTACTGTGATTAAAATTAATAAGCAAGGAATTATATAACTACAAAATAAAAAGCAAAAGATTAGAAGTTTAATTCTTGAGATTAGGGGAGGATTCACTAAATAAGTTTTTATTACTTATTATTAAATTAGCTCATCTTTTGTTGATCCATGTAGCATAGATATATATATATATCTATAAGAGCTGGCTGGTTAAACATTGTTTGCTGGGAAATGCATGTTGTATTAAGCAGAAATGTTTATTAACCATTTGTGTATTAGTTACTAACTGATAAGGTAAATGATATTAATCATATATGCAGTTACTAACTGGAGATACATATATTGTGAAGCTAGTTTTTATATGCTGATGGAGTGTGGTTTGTAAATTTTTGTTTATGATATGAGATTTGAAATTCTTTTGTATACGTAATAAATATATATATTTTTATCCGATTATTAATTATTGTATTTTTTAAAGCAAAACACAGACAATTAAAAGAATTCAGGATAATTTCTAAGAG
Source organism: Leptobrachium leishanense (assembly GCA_009667805.1). NCBI lineage: Eukaryota > Metazoa > Chordata > Amphibia > Anura > Megophryidae > Leptobrachium > Leptobrachium leishanense. The sequence goes on along the minus strand of RXON01001084.1, from coordinate 9,765 downwards.
ATATAAACGATTGATATTTGTGTCTTGTATAAGTTTCTTATGAAATAATAATCCCTGATATATTGGAGACGACTGCCGAGGTAGGTCCAGTAAGTCCAATATAGACATATTGGAGGCTTGGCTGATAAATCCAATATATACAAACGTGTTGAATTCACGTGCAGAGATTATATCCGACAGCAGACACCTGGGCCATGCCGCCGGAGCTCCACCATCTCCTCAGCTCCTTGCCCACCAAAACGGATTTGGCGGCCTCAACATCAAGCCTCCAGGAATCCCTGCTGACAGAGATCAGAGGCCTCAGGAAGGAACTTGGCAGCCTGCAAACCCGGGTTCAGCACGTGGAAACGGCACAGGCCCGCCACACTGAAATCACAACCTCCCACACCAATGCCCTGCAGTCTCAACATCACATCTTACAGACTATGACACGCCACCTGGAAGACCTAGAAAACAGAGGACGCAGGAACAACATTCGGGTAAGAGGCCTCACTGAACTGGAACAATCCCCATCTGACCTGAAACGTACCCTACTCCGTTTATTTAACGGCCTACTACAACGAGACTCTAACACTGACATCGAATTTGAAAGACTTCACAGAGCTCTGCGCCCTAAAGGCCCTCCCGAAGCCCTGCCACGAGACGTGGTTTTCTGTCTTCTGCGACATCCCCTCAAAGAGGACATTATGGAGGCAGCCAGAGCATCTCGCACTGTAATGTTTGAAGACGCCAGTATCTCTATATATCAGGATTTATCACCAGCGACCCTACAATCCAGGCGCCTCTTACGCCCCCTCACCGCGGCCTTGCAGGAACGACGCATCGTATACAAGTGGCTCTTCCCATTCAGACTACAGGTCCGCACTGAAAACGGTCCAGCTATCTTGCGATCAGAACTTGACCTCCCGGTATTCCTGGAAGCCCTTTCATTGCCTAAAGACACCATACTTGCGTGGCCGGACCTGACGAGCATGTACGCCCCCTCATTTGGTGCGCCACTGCGATCTCAGAGGCCTCGCCGCCGCCGCTACTCCTCAACGCGGAATACTACACCCCATGATTCTCAAGATGGATGACTCGCATCTTGCAACTACTCCTACAAATTCTGAGTAAAAGTAGAGGACGTCATCCCTAATAGCTCAAGAGACTGGAGATCCTGCGGCCAACGACACCAGTGGCTAGATCCAGAATCGGAGACCCCCGCACTTTTCAAGACCACTGCTTGTACCATCTCACGCTGACCAGCGATTCACAGCACATCCGACTTGACTGACATCTGCCGCTCGCTGAGGTACAAGGAAAGACACTCGTCTGAACAACGCTCTTGAGATACGTAAGTCTCCCTGATGATTACATTGCATGTCTCCCCCGTTTTTCTTTTTCTGGACTCTGGCCCGATTAACACCGAATAGACTGCGTGAGTAATGGACACGGCCTGCATACGCATCTCTCACGAGGCAGACTCCTACCCAGGAGGAGACCAGCACAGCGCTACATGCTGAGGTTGGCGGCATGCTACTACTAAATGTAGAGCGGGCCTCTAGGCCCGAGTTTTTTCTTTCTTCTGGTTTACAGTTAACTGTTTAGATCATTATTACGTTGATTGCATACGTCTGCCTTTCCTATTTTGTAACCACGTTACCCTCGGTTGTCGCTTGCTCCTGCCCCCGAGCACGTGCCTTTGTACAGAATAGTGCGATACTCACTTACCCCCGCATATTGCGGTAGTGCATTGTCTCACTTAGGCACACACTCTTCACCCCCCCTGAAACCCCCCCTTTTTTCTCTTGCACGTCTACCCCCTTCCCTAGTTGGTAACATGGCTACGGCACCTAGACCCATTAAAATCACCTCGATCAATGCCAAAGGACTGAACATCCCGGAGAAGAGGCATATGGCCCTCCGGGACTTCAGATCCACACACGCAGACGTGGTGCTCTTGCAAGAAACACATTTTGAAGCGAGTAAGGCACCACAAATGCGCGATCTAAAATACCCAGTCGGCTTTTTTAGTAATTCCACTGCTGGCAAAGTTTGCGGCACGGCCGTTCTCCTCTCCAGGGACTTCCCCCTCACGGTCACAGGCACGGAACTGGATCAGGACGGCCGATACACTTTTGTAAAGGGGTCCCTAGGGAGACAGTTTTATACCTTTGCCTCCATTTACTTGCCGAACAGAAAACAACACAAGGTATTACGCTCTATGCTGCGTATTCTTGCTGATTTTCAGGAAGTAATCGTACGTATTGGAGGAGACATTAACCTCCCATTGGATGCACGCTTAGACACATCACGGGGTATAACGAGCGTTCCACACTCGGTACTGCGACAAACTCACTCGGCACTTGACTCACACCGCCTAATCGATTGTTGGCGTGCCACACATCCCACCACACGAGACTACACCTTCTACAGCCCCCCGCACCAATCCTATTCGAGGCTGGACTGTATGTTCCTACCATTTGGACACCTCCACTTCCTCGAATCGGTTGATATAGGCCCGATGACGTGGTCAGACCATCACCCGGTACTACTCACACTTTACTCCCCTCTCGTACGTCCTAAAGACAGAAATTGGCGCCTAAATTAAACTTTACTGAACGACCCCATGATCAGACAGGGCACCCTCCAGACTCTCCAGCAATATTTCACTGAAAACTCCACCCCTGACACCTCACCTCAAATCATATGGGAAGCGCATAAGGCAGTGATCCGAGGTTACCTGATGCAGCAAGGCTCCATCAAAAAAAACCCACACCCTTCAAAGAGACACACTTATTCAACGCATTCACGCACTGGAGAGATCCCATAAGCTCTATGTGGATGACACAGTCTACGCGGAGCTTTTGGAGCTTCGCTCCGAACTGAACGCACTCTTAAACAAAACTGCCCAGAAAGCCTTCCTCACTACTCGCCGGACCTATCACGAGCATGGTAACAAATGTGGACGGCTACTAGCGCGCGCGCTTAGAACCCACAGAGAGAAACTATACATCTCCAGATTGCGCACCCCACAGGGCACACACGTCACGCTACCGCAAGACATGCTATCCCTTTTTCACGACCGCTTCACAGACCTATACAACCTTCCTACAGACCAGCAATCATCCTCCGCAGCTAACATGCACAAATTCGTTGAGACACACACTCACACTAAGCTAACACCACTCATGCGAGAGGCGCTAGACTCCCCTTTAACGGACGAATAATTACACACAGCAATCAAATTGACCCCTACCGGCAAGACGCCAGGCCCGGACGGTTTGTCCCTCCGATATTACAAAACATTCCTACCCACCTTGACTCCCGCGTGGTTGCAAGCCTTTAACACGCTCGTGCAGCGCCCCCATGCCTTACCCCCTCAAACCCTCTCCGCCACCATCACATTAATACCCAAACCTAACAAAGATCATAACTTATGCGCTAACTACCGTCCCATATCACTCCTGAACCAAGACTTAAAATTATTTGCCAAAGCCCTGGCATTACGGATGACTCGCTACATCCCCAGACTGGTACACCCGGACCAAACTGGATTTATACCAGGGAGAGAGGCCAGGGACAACACAGTCAGAGCCCTGAACCTCATACATGTTGCCGCTGAGTCCCGTTCTGTCCCTTCCCTTCTACTGTCGACTGATGCCGAGAAGGCGTTTGACAGGGTCAGTTGGCCCTATCTGTTTTGCACCCTCCAGCAGATGGGATTCGGCTCCAACATACTAGCATGGATTGGCTCCCTTTACGCTAACCCCACTGCACGCATTAACTTAAACGGCACGCTCACCCCTCCCTTCCACCTCCGAAATGGCACCAGACAGGGATGCCCTCTTTCACCTTTACTTTTCGCGCTCTCACTCGAACCCTTATTGCAGGCAGTTCGAACAGACCCATCGATCCACGGCTTCGAGGTTGCAGATCACCGACATAAAGTGGCAGCATATGCCGACGATTTGTTATTTTTCATACGCCAACCGCTAATCTCCCTCCCCGCCCTCACTTCTCTACTACGAGAATTTGGTACCATTAGCAACTACAAGATTAACATGGCGAAATCGGAAATATTGGGTCTCACCATCCCTCCCCCGCTTCGCACCCAACTGCAAACCTCTTTCCCCTTTCAATGGTGCAAGTCATCTCTTAAACATCTGGGCATTTCCCTCACAGCAGACAGATCAGACCTCTATTCAGCAAACTACCTCCCACTATTACACACCATAACAACAGACCTCACCAAATGGGCACTGCCCCATGTCACGTGGTTCGGACGAATCAACGTCCTAAAAATGAACATACTCCCCCGATTACTGTACTTGTTTCAGACCTTGCCAATAGCTGTACCAAACTTATTTTTTCGATCCTTACAAACTAGGTTCACCTCCTATGTCTGGAATAAACGACAACCAAGGTTACGCTTTACGCTCCTAACTGCAGCAAAATCTGCAGGCGGTCTAGCATTACCCCATGCACGCCGCTACTACCAAGCCGCGCACTTATTGTGCATACTTGAATGGACATCAGGCCATGACAACAAACTATGGATCCCCCTGGAACGAAAACTGTCGGACAGCCCATTGGCCTCTCTGCCCTGGTTATCCGGCACAAACCTACCTACCGAGTCGCACCTCACCCGACTATCTCAGCCACTCTGCGTGTCTGGAAGTCACTCCAACACACCACACCCATTGCCCCATGGCCATCACCCCTCTTACCTCTCTGCTATTTACCTGCATTCTCCCGGAGACTAATTCAACCGGATCAAGCACACATCCCACACTCTATACTTGCTACCAGTCTCATAGATTTCAATACCTTTAAGTCCCTAGAAGACATCCCACTACCACTACCGCAATCATTCCTGACAATTTTCCACCATCATAGACTCACGTCTTACATACGCTCTTTAGCCCCCCTATCTCAGTTCACCCGTCCTCTGACTCAATTTGAAATTCTGGCTCAAAGACCACACCCACCATCTCACGGTATATCAGTTCTATATGGCTTACTACAAAACCTCACAAACCCTATCCCATCCTACCGAGCCAAATGGGAAGAGGACCTCCACATGTCCTTCACTGATGAGGAGTGGAATCAAATCTCCCTCCTCACCACCTCTTGCTCCACTGCCACCAAATCCCAAGAAACAGCCTACAAGCTCCTATCTCGGTGGTATCGCCCAAGTAAAACTCTGGAAAACTAGGAGAATGACTGGAGAATGACTGGAGAATGAAAAATTCTAGGTCAAAATAGCCAAACCAGAAACATTCTCCCTTTCATCTCACATTCCAAATCGGCTATTTTGACCTAGAATGTTTCATTCTCCAGTCATTCTCCAGTCATTCTCCTGCTTTTCACGCTCTCTGAATAACCCTGTATGTTACATGTTTACAGGTGCATTCTGTATCGAGGTATATTAATAGAGATCTCTTAAGTGACTTTAGACTAGGGGAAGATTTGATGGTGTCTGGGAGGCTATTCCATAATTGTGGTACTCTGTAGGAAAATGAGGATCAAGCCACTTTCTTTTTGTATTGTGGTATTGCAAGTAAGGTGCAGGTTCTGGATCGAGGGTTATAGGATGAGGGAACTGCTGGGGGAAGCAGCCTATTCAGGTAAGGTGGTAGTTTCCCAGAAAAGCTGTTAAAACCAGGTCGTAGCAGGAGACTTAAGTAAGACCCGAAACAGGAAAAGGGCTGACTGGAGACTTGGAAGCAGGGGACACTGGAGACTAGGATACAGCGGTAGGCAATAATCTTGGTACAGTCCATGACCCGTTGTCGTGGCAGGCGACTGGCAAACGTAGTCAAAAGTCTAAGCAAGGTTTGGGCACAGGTAATCCAACTTGAAAGGAGCTAACAAGGTTAGACAACGATGGAGCAATGCACCATGGGTGCTCCACCATTATAAAGGAAAACACAGGCCTCGTTATAAGGAGCACCTAGTATGTGCACACAGCCAGAATCTACCTGAAGGTGGTGTTGGAGGAAGGATGCTGCGCAGGCTCAAACAGGAGGGTGTAGTACCACCTTTGGCCTTCTTGCCGAGGCGGCGACGGCATGGTTCATGACAGCATTTCGATAAGTATTGTATTACAAAGTACTAGCGCTATTTACCCGTAGGGATGTGCAAGGCAATTTTTTAGCTACACCTAAAATCTGGTGCTAAATGATTCCTAAATCAAAGGGTGCAGGTTTTCCCCTTTAGCATCCCCATTATATCGCACAGCGTGGAATAGGGCCCATGTCATTATTATACCGTAGTAATTGTGGTGTTTATATTCTTTGTATCAGTACATTTCGGAGTGATGGTACACAAGTGACATTTTGCACTGGCTAAGTAGAAGAGAGTGTGTTTTTCTATACTTATTTTGTTTTGTATACTGCATTTTTTGTTATCAGAAAAACATCTTACATTAACATTGAATGGAATGGGATTAGTTCACAGTTCTAACAATAACATATTGCTGGTGAGCATTCTTTTACAGTCATATAATGCATGTAATTAATCATCCCTTGTATAAATACTAGAATATGAAGTGTTTTTTATGTAAATGTTGTAAATAGTCATATTAAACAGATCAGAGCTCAGATAACTAGAGAAAATATTCAATGTGACACTCCAAACAGTATAGCATCTAATGTCTTTGCAAAACGGAGCAGATCTACTCAGGTATCTAGTGGCTTGTAAAAATGCCTGCAGCTACGAGATGCCTCGAGCAAGTACAGTAAAAGAACTAAATGGCCATTTTACAGATTTTAATGTAAGTCTATTACTTAACCACTTCAATGAAAGAAGCATTTTAACAGCTGATATATCAGTACAAGACTTCACCATTTTAAAGCTAGTTCATCCAAACAATTTACATTTAGAGAATTAAAGATTTGTTTAATAAGTGACATCTATCAAAAAATTTGTATAGTTACAATTAGTAAGTATCACCTTAATACGGTATTTGATTTTTTTACCTAAATGTATTAAAGTATGTAAAAATTGGTCAATTTTCAATATTCCTAAAAGAAGCAAAATTAGTTAATTATTTCATACAAGCATATTAGTGCAATATTAGTGTCTATTTGAAATATAGATTACACCTCAAATCAATATAACTTTATATAAGAACACAAATAGCCAAGACAAATTTTGCAACTGCATTTATTTACTCTTATCTGATTCTTATGAGTCTTCCCATGGCTCTTTTAATTTCTGTATTTCTCAAACTATATATGAAAGGGTTACGCATTGGTATTAAAATGACATACAAAAGTGAGCCGTACTTGTCTTCTTCATACGTCCAACTTGATTTGGCTCTTAAATATGTTATAGAGGCTGAGCCATAGAACAAGGAGACTGATGTAAGGTGTGAACCACATGTTGAGAATGCTTTATTAGTGCCAACTGCAGAAGATATTTTAAGCACAGAGATAATAATCCAAATATAGGACACAACAATGAGCAGGAAGGGTAGTTGTATTATTAAACAACTGTACAGAAAAAATAGAAATTTCATTAGCAAACTTGTCACCACAAGCTAACCTTACAAGTGGTAGTATATCACAGAAGAAATGGTCAATTATGTTCGATTTACAAAAGGATAGGCTGAACACAAATGAGGTTTGACCAAGAGAGGGAATAACCCAGAGGTCCATGATCCCAGTAAGAGATAATAACCTTTTTCCATTTGTCATAATAATTGTGTAATGAAGAGGGTGAGAAATAGCTACATAGCGATCATCTGCCATTAAAGCAAGAGTGAAGCATTCAGTAGTGCCAAGAAAACAGAAAAAGTAGAGTTGGGTAGCACACATTATTACAGGTATAATTTTGTCATTGTGTAGTAAGTCTCTGAGCGACTGAGGGACCGTAACTGATATATAGAAGATCTAATTGATAGACAATCTTCTGACAAACAGATACATGGGGAAATGAAGCCGGGAGTCTAAGAAAAAATACACCAAAGAGGCTTGACTGAAGATTCAGATCAGTGGATATTCCCAGGAGAATGAATTCAATAAATTTGGTGTTATTTCTTATAGCCATTTATGTACCATTCCAACCTAAAACACATATTAATTTATGACTTGGTCATCACTTTTTATTGTATAACATTAGACATTCAGCGAATACACCTTGTTTTGTACTGCGCTAATGAAATAAATGACAATGCATGAATAAAATGTGTTTCATATATTTCTGAACATTAAACAGTACATTTTTAAATAGGTGTAGCAAAATTGATTTAAAAATTCTGTTAATATTCTTTTTAGAGTTATTTTATGAGATTGTGTAAAATATTTACTAGTGCTTGCAAAGAAAGGATATTGTATTGTAAACTGTAAAAGGGAAGAGTTTGGAATTGTAGGAATCAGTTGTTAGTCTGAGGTAATATCACTGTAGAAGCTGCTATAGAAGTCTTTTACTGACTGCCTATGTTCCATGTGGTTGCCAACAATGGTAAAAATCCCTGTTGTTACAACTACAGTCCAGGGCAAGAAAATTCTACATCATCTGGCAAAGTTGGCGCAAACAATGACAAACGATGCTGCACAACCATATCAGCATTATGGTTGAGAGGTGAGTATCTAATAAATATTTTGTAGGGCTGTGGAAATTAACGATTAATCAATCGATTATTCGTAAAAAAAATTTGATCGATTAAATAAATTTTGATCAGGGGGGCCTATCAGCTCCAGTATCGGACTCTAGGAGTCCGAATCCGGTGCTGTACTGGCTTCCTGGGGCCCTGGGTGGCCCTACAGCAGCGTGCGAAGCACGCTACTTTGGCGCCACCCTCCAGTCACGTGTGCGACACGTCACACACAGCGACGGGTGCAGGAAGAAGACAGTAGACGAGAAGGCAGCAGAGGAATGGTGAGTATGGTGCTGCTTGTCTCAGTCCAGCCTCGGGCCCAGCCAAACCCCAGCAGGGCCCAGACCTCCGGCACACAGCAGACCCCAGGCACACACCAGGCCCCAGACAAGACCCAGTGCCCAGACCCTAAGACCCAGGGCCCAGACCCAGGGCCAAGACTCAGGACCCAAGGGCCAGGGCCCAGACCCAAGGCTCAGGCCCAAGGAGTAGGGCTGAGACCCAAGGGCCAGGGCCCAGACCCAGGGCCCAGACCCAAGACAACAGGGCCCAGACCCAGGGCCCAGACCCAGGGCCAAGACCCAGGGCCCAGACCCAAGACCCAGGGCCCAGACCCAAGACCAAAGGCCCAGACCCAGGGCCAAGACCCAGGGCTAAGACCCAGGCCCAGACCCAAGACCTAGACCCAGGGCCCATACCCCAGGGCCCAAGGGCCAGGGCCCAGACCCAAGACCCAGGGCCCAGACACAGGGCCCAGACCCAGAGCAAAGACCCAGGGCCCAGACCCCAAGACCCAGGGCCCAGACACCTAGACCCAGGGCCCAGACCCTGTGAACTGTGAAGTTAAGTCATGGATTGTTGAACTAACTAGTGTCGGGTGATTGTATATAGTGTATACCACATTTATCACTGACTAATGCAGAGTTGCAATGCAAGCAGATCAGCTAAAAGTAGTTGGATCTGTATGTGCGTTATAATTAATCGATTAAATGATTAACAAATATTTGATTAATCGAACACGAAAATTTTAATCAATACCAGCCCTATTTTTTTGGTGGGGGGGTTCAGCTGGTGCTACCTGATTCTGCAGAAGCGGTATTAGTTAACCACAGCTGTGGAGCTGGTTCTAACTTTTTAGTGTGGTAATTAGCGTTAGGACTTTGTAATCTTGACAATAATTA
>RXON01001082.1:0-15714 GCA_009667805.1 Leptobrachium leishanense | reverse complement strand
ATTTCCTTTATCAATTCAATCATTTCAATCATTTCCTTTATCAATTCAATCATTTCCTTCATCAATTCAATCATTTCAATAATTTCCTTTAACAATTCAATCATTTCAATGATCAATTCAATCATTTCAATGATCAATTCTATCATTTCAATGATCAATTCAATCATTTTGTTCATCAATTCAATCATTTTGTTCATCAATTCAATCATTTCATTCATCAATTCGATCATTTCAATCATTTCATTCATCAATTCAATCATTTCATTCATCAATTCAATCATTTCAATCATTTCATTCATCAATTCAATCATTTCCCTTATCAATTCAATCATTTCAATCATTTCCTTTATCAATTCAATCATTTCAATGATCAATTCAATCATTTCAATTATCAATTCAATCATTTCATTCATCAATTCAATCATTTCAATCATTTCATTCATCAATTCAATCATTTCCCTTATCAATTCAATCATTTCAATCATTTCCTTTATCAATTCAATCATTTCAATGATCAATTCTATCATTTCAATGATCAATTCAATCATTTTGTTCATCAATTCAATCATTTCCTTCATCAATTCAATCATTTCAATCATTTCATTCATCAATTCAATCATTTCCTTCATCAATTCAATCATTTCAATCATTTCCTTTAACAATTCAATCATTTCAATGATCAATTCAATCATTTCAATCATTTCATTCATCAATTCAATCAGTTCATTCATCAATTCAATCATTTCAATCATTTCATTCATCAATTCAATCAGTTCATTCATCAATTCAATCATTTCAATCATTTCATTCATCAATTCAATCATTTCATTCATCAATTCAATCATTTCATTCTTTTCACTCATCAATTCAATCATTTCCTTCATCAATTCAATCATTTCAATCATTTCATTCATCAATTCAATCATTTCCTTCATCAATTCAATCATTTCAATCATTTCCTTTAACAATTCAATCATTTCAATGATCAATTCAATCATTTCAATTATCAATTCAATCATTTCATTCATCAATTCAATCATTTCCTTCATCAATTCAATCATTTCAATCATTTCATTCATCAATTCAATCATTTCCTTCATCAATTCAATCATTTCAATCATTTCCTTTAACAATTCAATCATTTCAATGATCAATTCAATCATTTCAAATATCAATTTAATCATTTCATTCATCAATTTAATCATTTCATTCATCAATTCAATCATTTACTTCATCAATTCAATAATTTCAATAATTTCATTCATCAATTCAATCATTTCATTCATCAATTCAATCATTTCAATCATTTCATTCATCACTTCATTCATTTCATTCATCAACTCAATCATTTCATTCATCAATTCAATCATTTCAATAATTTCATTCATCAATTCAATCATTTCAATCATTTCATTAATCAGTTCAATCATTTCATTTATCATTTCAATAATTTCAATCATTTCATTCATCAATTCAATCATTTCCATCATCAATTCAATCATTTCATTCATTTCATTCATTTCATTTATCAATTCAATCATTTCAATCATTTCATTTATCACTTCAATCATTTCAATCATTTCATTCATCAATTCAATCATTTCAATCATTTTATTCATCAATTCAATCATTTCATTTATCAATTCAATCATTTCATTCATCAATTCAATCATTTCCTGTATCAATTCAATCATTTCAATCATTTAATTCATCAATTCAATAATTTTATTCATCAATTCAATCATTTCAATCATTTCATTCATTAATTCAATCATTTCCTTCATCAATACAATCATTTCATTCATCAATTCAATCACTTCATTCATCAATTCAATCATTTCAATCAATTTATTCATCAATTCAATCATTTCATTCATCAATTCAATCATTTAAATCATCAATTCAATCATTTCTATCATTTCATTAATCAGTTCAATCATTTCATTTATCATTTCAATAATTTCAATCATTTCATTCATCAATTCATTCATTTCCATCATCAATTCAATCATTTCAATCATTTCATTCATCAATTCAATCATTTCAATCATTTCATTCATAAATTCAATCATTTCAATCATTTCATTTATCACTTCAATCATTTCAATCATTTCATTCATCATTTCAATCATTTCAATCATTTCAATAATTTCATTCATCAATTCAATCATTTCAATCATTTCATTAATCAGTTCAATCATTTCATTTATCATTTCAACAATTTCAATCATTTCATTCATCAATTCATTCATTTCCATCATCAATTCAATCATTTCAATCATTTCATTCATCAATTCAATCATTTCAATCATTTCATTCATAAATTCAATCATTTCAATCATTTCATTTATCACTTCAATCATTTCAATCATTTCATTCATCAATTCAATCATTTCAATCATTTTATTCATCAATTCAATCATTTTAATCATTTCAATCATCAATTCAATCATTTCAATCATCAATTCAATCATTTATTTTATCAATTCAATCATTTCAATAATTTCACTTATCAATTCAATCATTTCAATCATTTCATTCATCAATTCAATCATTTTAATCATTTCATTCAAATATTCAATCATTTCCTTCAATTCAATCATTTAATTAATGAATCCAATCATTTCACTCATCAATTCAATCATTTCATTCATCAATTTAATCCTTTCATTCATCAATTCAATCATCATTTTATTCATCAATTCAATCATTTCAATCATTTCCTTCAATTCAATCATTTAATTAATGAATCCAATCATTTCACTCATTAATTCAAACATTTCATTCATCAATTTAATCATTTCATTCATCAATTCAATCATCATTTTTTCATCAATTTAATCATTTCAATCATTTCATTCGTCAATTCAATCATTTCATTCATAAATTCAATCATTTCAATCATTTCATTCATCAATTCAATCATTTTAATCATTTCATTCATCAATTCAATCATTTCTTTCAATTCAACCATTTAATTAATGAATTCAATTCATTTCATTTCTTCTCTTCAATCATTTCAATTTGTTCAATCATTCATTCATCAATTCAATCATTTCAATCATTTCATTCATCACTTCAATCATTTCATTCATCAATTTCAATCATTTCAATCATTTCATCATCATTCAATCAATCATTTCAATCATTATTCAATCAATTCAATCGTTCAATTCATTTCATTCATCAATTCAATAATTTCTCTCATTTCATTCATCAATTCAATCATTTTATTCATCCATTCAATCATTTCAATCATTTCATTCATCAATTCAATTCATTTCAATCATTTCATTCATCAGTTCAATCATTTTCATTCAGCAATTTCATAATTCAATCATTTCATTCATCAATTCAATAATTTCATTCATCAATCAATATCAATATTTCATTCAATCAATTCAATCATTTCATTCATCAATTAATCATTTCAATCATCAATCAATCAATTCAATAATCAATTCAATCATTTCAATTTCGTTCATCAATTCAATCATTTCAATCATTCATTCATCAATTCAATCATTTCATTATCAATTCAATCATTTCAATCATTTCATTCATCACTTCAATCATTTCATTCATCAATTCAATCATTTCAATCATTTCATTCATCAATTCAATCATTTCATTTATCATTTCAATAATTTCAATCATTTCATTCATCAATTCAATAATTTCCTTCATCAATTCAATCATTTCAATCATTTTATTCATCAATTCAATCATTTCAATCATTTCATTCATCAATTCAATAATTTCTCTAATTTCATTCATCAATTCAATCATTTTATTCATCCATTCAATCATTTCAATCATTTCATTCATCACTTCAATCATTTCAATCATTTCATTCATCAGTTCAATCATTTCATTTCATTCAATCATTTAATCATTTCATTCACAAATTTAATCATTTCATCTCTCAATCAATTTATTTCAATCATTTCATTCATCAATTCAATCATTTCATTCATCAATTAAATCATTTCATTCATCAATTCAATCATTCAATAATCAATTCAATCATTTCAATCATTCTCGTCATAAATCATTATTTCAATCATTTCATTCAATTCAATTCAATCATTTCATTCATCAATTCAAATTTCAATCATTTCATTCATCAATTCAATTCATTTCATTCATCAATTAAATCATTTCATTCATCAATTCAATCAATCATTCATCAATTCAATCATTTCAATCATTTCGTCATAAATTCAATCATTTCAATCATTTCATTCATCAATTCAATCATTTAATTTATCAATTCAATCATTTCAAACATTTCAATTCATAATTCAATCATTTCATTCAATTCATCATTTCATCAAATCAATTCATCATTTCAATCATTCATTCATCAATTCAATCATTAAATTCATCATTTCAATCATTTCATTCATCAATTCAATCATTTCATCATCATTCAATCATTTAAATCAATCAATTCAATCATTTATTTATCAATTCAATCAATTCAATCATTTCATTCATCAATTCAATCATTTCAATCATTTCAATTCAATCATTTAATTTTCATCAATTCAATCATTTAATTCATGAACCAATCATTCACTCACAATCAAATCATTTCATTCATCAATTATCATTCATTCATCAATTCAATCATCATTTTATTCATCAATTCAATCATTTCAATCATTTCCCTTCATTCAATCATTTAATTAATGAATCCAATCATTTCACTCATCAATTCAATCATTTCATTCATCAATTTAATCATTTCATTCATCAATTCAATTTCATCATTTTAATTCATCAATTCAATCATTTCAAATCATTCATTCGTCAATTCAATCATTTCAAATTCATATAATTCAATCATTTCAATCATTTCATTCAATCATTCAATCATTTAAATCATTTCATTGTCAATCAATTCATTTCTTCAATCATTTAATTAATGAATTCAATCATTTCAATCATTTCATTCATCAATTCAATCATTTCCTTCATCAATTCAATTCATTTCAATCATTTCGTTTATCAATTCAATCATTTCAATCATCAATTCAATCATTCATTCAATTCAATCATTTTCATCATCAATTCAATCATTTCAATTCAATAATTCAATCATTTCATTCATCAATCAATCATTTCAATCATTTCATTAATCACTTCAATCACTTCATCATTCAATTCAATCATTTCAATCAAATTATTCATCAATTCAATCATTTCATTCATCAATTCAATCATTTCAATCATTTCATTTCATCAATTCAATCATTCAATCATATTCATTAATCAATTCATATCATCATTATCATTCAAAAATTTCAATCATTTCATTCATCAATTCAATCATTTCAATCATTTCATTCATCAATTCAATCATTTCAATCATTTCATTCATAAATTCAATCATTTCAATCATTTCATTTATCACTTCAATCATTTCAATCATTTCATTCATCAATTCAATCATTTCAATCATTTCATTCATCAATTCAATCATTTCCTTTATCAATTCAATCATTTCAATCATTTAATTCATCAATTCAATAATTTCATTCATCAATTCAATCATTTCAATCATTTCATTTATTAATTCAATCATTTCAATCATTTCATTCATCAATTCAATCATTTCAATCATCAATTCAATCATTTCAATCATTTCAATCATCAATTCAATCATTATTTTTATCAATTCAATCATTTCAATATTTCATTCATCAATTCAATCATTTCAATCATTTCATTCATCAATTCAATCATTTCCTCATCAATTTAATCATCAATCATTTCATTCAACAATTCAATCATTTCCTTCATTCAATCATTAATTAATGAATCCAATCATTCACTTCATCAATTCAATCATTTCATTCATCAATTTAACTTCATTCATTCACAATTCAATCATCATTTTATTCATCAATTCAATCATTTCAATCATTTCATTCGTCAATTCAATCATTTCATTCATAAATTCAATCATTTCAATCATTTCATTCATCAATTCAATCATTTTAATCATTTCATTCATCAATTCAATCATTTCTTTCAATTCAACCATTTAATTAATGAATTCAATCATTTCAATCTTTTCACTCATCAATTCAATCATTTCCTTCATCAATTCAATCATTTCAATCATTTCGTTTATCAATTCAATCATTTCAATCATCAATTCAATCATTTCATTTATCAATTCAATCATTTCAATCATCAATTCAATCATTTCATTCAATAATTCAATCATTTCATTCATCAATTCAATCATTTCAATCATTTCATTAATCACTTCAATCACTTCATTCATCAATTCAATCATTTCAATCAATTTATTCATCAATTCAATCATTTCATTCATCAATTCAATCATTTAAATCATCAATTCAATCATTTCAATCTTTTCACTCATCACTTCAATCATTTCATTCATCAACTCAATCATTTCATTCATCAATTCAATCATTTCAATAATTTCATTCATCAATTCAATCATTTCAATCATTTCATTAATCAATTCAATCATTTCATTTATCATTTCAAAAATTTCAATCATTTCATTCATCAATTCAATCATTTCCATCATCAATTCAATCATTTCAATCATTTCATTTATCAATTCAATCATTTCAATCATTTCATTCATAAATTCAATCATTTCAATCATTTCATTTATCACTTCAATCATTTCAATCATTTCATTCATCAATTCAAACATTTCAATCATTTTATTCATCAATTCAATCATTTCATTCATCAATTCAATCATTTCCTTTATCAATTCAATCATTTCAATCATTTAATTCATCAATTCAATAATTTCATTCATCAATTCAATCATTTCAATCATTTCATTTATTAATTCAATCATTTCAATCATTTCATTCATCAATTCAATCATTTCAATCATCAATTCAATCATTTCAATCATTTCAATCATCAATTCAATCATTTATTTTATCAATTCAATCATTTCAATAATTTCATTTATCAATTCAATCATTTCAATCATTTCATTCATCAATTCAATCATTTCCTTCATCAATTTAATCATTTTAATCATTTCATTCAACAATTCAATCATTTCCTTCAATTTAATCATTTAATTAATGAATCCAATCATTTCACTCATCAATTCAATCATTTCATTCATCAATTTAATCATTTCATTCATCAATTCAATCATCATTTTATTCATCAATTCAATCATTTCAATCATTTCATTCGTCAATTCAATCATTTCATTCATAAATTCAATCATTTCAATCATTTAATTCATCAATTCAATCATTTTAATCATTTTCATCATCCATTCAATCATTTCTTTTCAATTCAACCATTAATTAATGCAATTCAAGTCATTTCATTCTTTTCACTCATCAATTCAATCATTTCCTTCATCAATTCAATCATTCAATCATTTCGTTTTCAATTCAATCATTTCAATCATCAATTCAATCATTTCATTCATCAATTCAATCATTCATTTAATCAATTCAATCATTCAATCATCATTAATCTTCTTTCATCAATTTAATAATCAAATCATTTCATTCATCAATTCAATCATTTCAATCATTCATTAATCACTTCAATCACTTCATCATCAATTCAATCATTTCAATCAATTTTATTCATCAATTCAATCATTTAAATCATCAATTCAATCAATTTCAATCATTTCATTCATCAATTCAATCATTTCAATCATTCATTCATCATTCAATTATTTCATTCATCAACTTCAATCATTTCAATCATCAATTCAATCATTTCAATAATTCATTCATCAATTCAATCATTTCAATCATTTCATTAATCAGTTCAATCATTTCATTTATCATTTCATAATTCAATCATTTCACATCAATTCAATCATTTCCATCATCAATTCAATCATTTCAATCATTTCATCATCAATCAATCATTTCAATTCATTTTATCATCAATTCAATCATTTCATTCATCACTTCAATCATTTCCTATCAATTCAATCATTTCAATCATTTAATTCATCAATTCAATAATTTCATTCATCAATTCAATCATTTCAATCATTTCATCATTAATTCAATCATTTAAATCATTTCATTCATCAATTCAATCATTTCATTCATCACTTCAATCATTTCATCATTAATTCAATCATTCAATCATTTCATTCATCAATTCAATCATTTCAATCATCAATTCATCATTCAATCATTTAAATCATTCAATCCATCATTCAATCATTTATTTATCAATTCAATCATTTCAATAATTTCATTTATCAATTCAATCATCTCATTTCATTCATCAATTCAATCATTTCAATCATTTCATTCATCAATTCAATCATTTCAAATCCTTCATTCATCAATTCAATCATTTCATCAATTCAATCAATTAATCATTTTAATCATTTCATTCAACATTCAATCATTCCTTCAATTTAATCATTTAATTAATGAATCCAATCATTCACTCATCAATTCAATTATTTCATTCATCAATTTCAATCATTTCATTCATCAATCAATCATCATTATTCATCAATTCAATCATTTCAATTATTTCATTCCGCAATTCAATCATTTCATTCATAAATTCAATCATTTCAATCATTTCATTCATCAATTCAATTATTTCAATAATTTCATTCATCAATTCAATCATTTCATTCATCAATTCAATCATTTAATTCATTTCATTTCAAATTCGAATTCATTTCCATTCGTCAATTCAATCAATTTCACTAATTTCAATTCATTAATTCAATAATTTCAATCATCAAATCAATCATTTCAATCATCAATTCAATCATTTCATTCATTAATTCAATCATTTCATTCATCAATTCAATCATTTCAATCATTTCATTCATCAATTCAATCATTTCCATCATCAATTCAATCATTTCAATCATTTCATTCATCAATTCAATCATTTCAATCATTTTATTCATCAATTCAATCATTTCATTCATCACTTCAATCATTTCAATCATTTCATTCATCAGTTCAATCATTTCATTCAGCAATTCATTAATTTCAATCATTTCATTCATCAATTCAATCATTTCATTCATCAATTCAATTATTTCAATCATTTCATTCATTAATTCAATCATTTCATTCATCAATTAAATCATTTCATTCATCAATTCAATCAATTCAATAATCAATTCAGTCATTTCAATCATTTCGTTCATAAATTCAATCATTTCAATCATTTCATTCATCAATTCAATCATTTCATTTATCAATTCAATCATTTCAAACATTTCATTCATAAATTCAATCATTTCAATCATTTTGTTCATCACTTCAATCATTTCATTCATCAATTCAATCATTTCATTCATCTATTCAGTCATTTCATTCATCAACTCAATCATTTCAATAATTTCATTGATCAATTCAATCATTTCACTAATTTCATTCATCAATTCAATCATTTCAATCATCAAATCAATCATTTCATTCATCAATTCAATCATTTCATTCATTAATTCAATCATTTCAATCATTTCATTCATCAATTCAATCATTTCAATCATCAATTCAATCATTTCAATCATCAATTCAATCATTTATTTTATCAATTCAATCATTTCAATAATTTCATTTATCAATTCAATCATTTCAATCATTTCATTCATCAATTCAATCATTTTAATCATTTCTTTCAAATATTCAATCATTTCCTTCAATTCAATCATTTAATTAATGAATCCAATCATTTCACTCATCAATTCAATCATTTCATTCATCAATTTAATCATTTCATTCATCAATTCAATCATCATTTTATTCATCAATTCAATCATTTCAATCATTTCATTCGTCAATTCAATCATTTCATTCATAAATTCAATCATTTCAATCATTTAATTCATCAATTCAATCATTTTAATCATTTCATTCATCCATTCAATCATTTCTTTCAATTCAACCATTTAATTAATGAATTCAATCATTTCATTCTTTTCACTCATCAATTCAATCATTTCCTTCATCAATTCAATCATTTCAATCATTTCGTTTATCAATTCAATCATTTCAATCATCAATTCAATCATTTCAATCATCAATTCAATCATTTCATTTATCAATTCAATCATTTCAATCATCAATTCAATCTTTTCATTCAATTTAATAATTCAATCATTTCATTCATCAATTCAATCATTTCAATCATTTCATTAATCACTTCAATCACTTCATTCATCAATTCAATCATTTCAATCAATTTATTCATCAATTCAATCATTGCATTCATCAATTCAATCATTTAAATCATCAATTCAATCATTTCTATCATTTCATTCATCAATTCAATCATTTCAATCATTTCATTCATCACTTCAATGATTTCATTCATCAACTCAATCATTTCTTTCATCAATTCAATCATTTCAATAATTTCATTCATCAATTCAATCATTTCAATCATTTCATTAATCAGTTCAATCATTTCATTTATCATTTCTATAATTTCAATCATTTCATTCATCAATTCAATCATTTCCATCATCAATTCAATCATTTCAATCATTTCATTCATCAATTCAATCATTTCAATCATTTTATTCATCAATTCAATCATTTCATTCATCACTTCAATCATTTCCTTTATCAATTCAATCATTTCAATCATTTAATTCATCAATTCAATAATTTCATTCATCAATTCAATCATTTCAATCATTTCATTCATTAATTCAATCATTTAAATCATTTCATTCATCAATTCAATCATTTCATTCATCACTTCAATCATTTCATCATTAATTCAATCAATTTCAATCATTTCATTCATCAATTCAATCATTTCAATCATCAATTCAATCATTTCAATCATTTCAATCATTTCAATCATCAATTCAATCATTTATTTTATCAATTCAATCATTTCAATAATTTCATTTATCAATTCAATCATTTCAATCATTTCATTCATCAATTCAATCATTTCAATCATTTCATTCATCAATTCAATCATTTCAATCATTTCATTCATCAATTCAATCATTTCCTTCATCAATTTAATCATTTTAATCATTTCATTCAACAATTCAATCATTTCCTTCAATTTAATCATTTAATTAATGAATCCAATCATTTCACTCATCAATTCAATTATTTCATTCATCAATTTAATCATTTCATTCATCAATTCAATCATCATTTTATTCATCAATTCAATCATTTCAATTATTTCATTCGTCAATTCAATCATTTCATTCATAAATTCAATCATTTCAATCATTTCATTCATCAATTCAATTATTTCAATAATTTCATTCATCAATTCAATCATTTCCTTCATCAATTCAATCATTTTAATCATTTCATTTATAAATTCAATCATTTCCTTCGTCAATTCAATCATTTCACTAATTTCATTCATTAATTCAATAATTTCAATCATCAAATCAATCATTTCAATCATCAATTCAATCATTTCATTCATTAATTCAATCATTTCATCAATCAATTCAATCATTTCAATCATTTCATTCATCAATTCAATCATTTCCATCATCAATTCAATCATTTCAATCATTTCATTCATCAATTCAATCATTTCAATCATTTTATTCATCAATTCAATCATTTAATTCATCACTTCAATCATTTCCTTTATCAATTCAATCATTTCAATCATTTAATTCATCAATTCAATAATTTCAATCATTTCATTCATTAATTCAATCATTTCATTCATCACTTCAATCATTTCATTCATTAATTCAATCATTTCAATCATTTCATTCATCAATTCAATCATTTCAATCATCAATTCAATCATTTCAATCATTTCAATCATTTC
This sequence comes from Leptobrachium leishanense, assembly GCA_009667805.1. NCBI lineage: Eukaryota > Metazoa > Chordata > Amphibia > Anura > Megophryidae > Leptobrachium > Leptobrachium leishanense. The sequence continues at coordinate 3,909 of RXON01001082.1, read as the reverse complement.
AATCATCAATTCAATCATTTATTTTATCAATTCAATCATTTCAATAATTTCATTTATCAATTGAATCATTTCAAACATTTCATTCATCAATTCAATCATTTCAATCATTTTGTTCATCACTTCAATCATTTCATTCATCAATTCAATCATTTCAATCATCAATTCAATCATTTCAATCAACAATTCAATCATTTATTTTATCAATTCAATCATTTCAATCATTTTGTTCATCACTTCAATCATTTCATTCATCACTTCAATCATTTCATTCATCAATTCAATCATTTCATTCATCAATTCAATCATTTTAATCATTTCATTCAAATATTCAATCATTTCCTTCAATTCAATCATTTAATTAATGAATCCAATCATTTCACTCATCAATTCAATCATTTCATTCATCAATTTAATCATTTCATTCATCAATTCAATCATCATTTTATTCATCAATTCAATCATTTCAATCATTTCCTTCAATTCAATCATTTAATTAATGAATCCAATCATTTCACTCATCAATTCAATCATTTCATTCATCAATTTAATCATTTCATTCATCAATTCAATCATCATTTTATTCATCAATTCAATCATTTCAATCATTTCATTCGTCAATTCAATCATTTCATTCATAAATTCAATCATTTCAATCATTTCATTCATCAATTCAATCATTTTAATCATTTCATTCCTCAATTCAATCATTTCTTTCAATTCAACCATTTAATTAATGAATTCAATCATTTCATTCTTTTCACTCATCAATTCAATCATTTCCTTCATCAATTCAATCATTTCAATCATTTCGTTTATCAATTCAATCATTTCAATCATCAATTCAATCATTTCATTTATCAATTCAATCATTTCAATCATCAATTCAATCATTTCATTCAATAATTCAATCATTTCATTCATCAATTCAATCATTTCAATCATTTCATTAATCACTTCAATCACTTCATTCATCAATTCAATCATTTCAATCAATTTATTCATCAATTCAATCATTTCATTCATCAATTCAATCATTTCAATAATTTCATTCATCAATTCAATCATTTCAATCATTTCATTAATCAATTCAATCATTTCATAGTTACATAGTTACATAGTTACATAGATTTATATAGGCTGAAAAAAGACATGCGTCCATCGGGTTCAGCCTCTCCCACAAACCTACTGCTGTTGATCCAAAAGAGGCAAAAAACCCAGTCTGAATGCTTGCCAATATGCAACATACTGGGAAAAAATTCCTTCTTGACCCAGAATGGCATTTCAGATTTCTCCTTGGATCAAGAAGCTTTTACCCACATATTAAATATTATAACCCTTAATATTCTGTGTCTGCAGGAAGTCATCCAGTCGTTTTTAAAAGTCTGTACAGACTCTGACCCAACCACCTTCAACAGGAGAGAATTCCACAGCTTGATTGTTCTCACCGTAAAATAACCCTTCCTATGCTTTAAGCTAAATTTTCTTTCTTCCAGTCTAAATGGATGACCCCTTGTCCTGTGTATAGTCCTGTTAATGAATAGTTATGACGGAATGGGATGTTGTTCCGCCTGCGGGTGTCTCAATCTGCGTGACCCTTCGCTTACCGCTGGCCCGACTACCGAGTGACGCGCACTCGGCGTCTCGTGCGGCCTGGCGTGACCCTGGGAAGGGTTAGCGGGCGGTGGAGGGGACCCCTGCCTAGAACCAGCCCGACCACTGAGCCATACAGCACTCAGCGTCCCGAGCAGCTGGTTCCCTGACCTTGCAGGTGTTGGGACGTCTGTGGAGATCGGATCTGCCGCGGAGGAATATCGGATGTGGGAAACGTTTCGGATCTTGCGGAAACGTTTCCGATCGCGGTGCGGGTAACTCTTCGGATCTAATGGAGGTCTTTTCGGAATCGGACCAGGCTGGATGAATCTTCGGATCTCGGTGGAGACTCTTCGGATCGAATCGAGGCTGGATGAATCTTCGGATCTGCCGGGATGGGCGAGGGATTCGGATCGCACCGCAATCCCTCGCAATACCGAAGCGCGGTACGCGGCCGCGCCCTTCGGTTCGGATCTCCGTCTCCCTGAGAACCGAATCTTCCTGCGCTGCGCCTCTGCCCTGCTACACGATGCAGGCACAGAGCGCTCGCTTCGGTTCGTACCTGAATGGACACCGTACTCTGAGATCGCGGGGGACTCTCAGATACGAAAATACGGTGGAAATAAAGCCACACCAGACCAAGCTGAATGCACTGCAGAATCTGCCTTTATTGTTTACAGTACAGGCTTTTATTACTTCTTCTCATAATTAGAATACAATGGGGACTCCTTGCCCGCCTCTCCGGGACCCATTGGCCCTTAGCCTTCAGGGAGTCGCAATTCGGACCGGATGGTCCGAATCGGCCATTTTGCGATCCGAACCGGATGGTTCGGATCGGCCATTTTCCGAATCGAAATTCCAACTGCGCCACAAGGATCGGAAAATGGCGGCGAGCAAGGCAAACACAGGGGAAAATACATTACACCATAACCAACAGGGAACACTTTATTACACCACACAATGTCACCCCTAAATAAAAATACTGGTAAACGGGTGCGTGCGCACCACACACACCCAAGTGTCCATGTCACCACTGTCTGCACCGCCCCTGGCTGAGGGTGCTGGGCCATCCCGTGACTCCTCCCCCTCCCCCCCGTTCGACGCACCTGGTCTGACCCCACCGGGTCATACCGGGGAAGTCGGTGCTCCCAGGCCCATAGTCAGTCTGGGGAGGCCGGGTCACCAGGCCTCTCCATTTGGCCTTGCGGCCGTGCCAGCTTGGTCGGGACCCCATGTCCTGAGGGTGTCCCCGGCTGGGCGAGAGGACATGCCTCTGGGCCGGAGGGCCTCCGGTGCCCCCCCAGGATTGTCACTCACCTGGGGAACCCGGGTGCTAACTGCACACGCCCAGGTGCCCAGGTCAGCCGTGGGACAGGACCGTGGCGGGGTAAGGCTCCCGAGCCCAAAGGTTGCAAAAATGGGCAGAGGCCAGCGGCGCTCTGCCCCGTTGCCAGCTCTTCCACTGGAGGGTCAGGTACGGACACGGCAACTGAAGAACCACAGGAGCCAAACCTGGCTGCTCCTCCAGCCAGCTGGAAGGGAGAATCACGGAATGCAACGGCAGTCGCCCAGGGTCATCCACGCTCTGCCCCTCGGGGCGAATCGGGCGGAACGGGCAGAGGCCAGCGGCTCTCTGCCCTGGCGTCAGCTCTTCTGCTGGTTGGCCGGGTACGGAAACGGCAACCGGGAGGACAAACGAGGTCAAACCGGCTGCTCTCCCTGGCCGCCGCCGAGGGGACTGGACCGCTGCCGCGGCAGTCGTACAGGGTCATCTCTCGCGCTGCCCCTCGAGGCAAACTGAGAGGGATGGGCAGAGGCCAGCGGCGCTCTGCCCCGTGGCCAGCTCGTCAGCTGGGCGAGGATCTCCCCGCGGGAGGATGGTTTCTTCACCCCCCCGGGGCAATCAATGGTTGCGCGCAACCGTCCCGGGGGAACCATCCGTCTGCTCTCCTCCGGGCAGACTTTGAGTAGTGGGCAGAGGCCAGCGGCTCTCTGCCCCGTAGCCAGCTCTTCTGCTGGCGAGAGATCTCCTTGGAGAAGGATGGCTGCTTCACCCCCCGGGACAACCAAGGGTTGCGCACAACCCCTCCCGGGGGAACCATCTGTCTGCCCCTCCTGGCAGACTTTGGGCAGTGGGCAGAGGCCAGCAGCACTCTGCCCCGTAGCCAGCTCTTCTGCTGGTGGAGATCTCCTTGGCGAAGGATGGTTGCTTCACCCCCCGGGACAACCAGGGTTGCGCACAACCCCTCCCGGGGGAACCATCTGTCTGCCCCTCCTGGCAGACTTTGGGCAGTGGGCAGAGGCCAGCAGCACTCTGCC